>NJDC01005126.1:114308-132346 GCA_002245475.1 Calephelis virginiensis
GGTAAGATAGCTGAGATAACAAACATTAGTTATAGCCGGGTGCAACACATGATAACGGAAGAGTTGGGGTTCCATAAGGTTTCTGCTCGCTGGGTCCCGAGGTTGCTTTCAGCTGAACAAAAACGAGTTCGATACACAATTTCGCGAGACTGTTTGGAACTTTTTGAGACTGATCCCGAGGACTTTTTGTCTAGATTTGTTACCATGGATGAAAGCTGGGTTCACCACCATACTCCTGAATCAAAGCAACAATCCAAACAGTGGAAAAGATCAGACTGTCCTACACCGAAAAAGGCTAAGGTCGTTTTGTCGACAAAGTCATGGCTTCTGTTTTTTTGGGATGTGAAGGGCATTATTTTTGTAGATTATTTACCGAAAGGTCAAACTATAAATTCTAGTTATTATTGTAACCTTTTACGAAGACTCCGGGAAGAAATAAAAGAAAAAGCCGTGAATGTTGCGTAAGAAAGTTTTGTTTCATCAAGACAATGCACGTGTTCACACTTCCGTTGAAACAATGCCTGTAATCCATGATTGTGGCTACGAATTGCTGCCCCACCCACCTTATTCACCGGATTTAGCCCCCTCGGATTATCATTTATTTCCAAATTTAAAAAAACACTTGGGTGGCTCGAAATTTTCGACCAAAGATGAGGTGATAGTCGCAGTAAACGACTATTTCGCCGACCTTCCGGAATCTTTTTTTTTCGAGGGGATAAACAAGTTGCAGGTCAGGTGGAAGAAGTGTGTTGAACTAGATGGAGACTATGTCAAAAAATAAAAATAAATTTAGACCCACTTTTTACCATTTGATTTTACCATTTGATAAAATATAGGATCTTCTAGCATAACATCTACAAGTCAAAGAGCTGTCTAATTGGAAGGATAGCATAGAAAAAAACTTAAAATCTAATGGTTTGTAATTGCTACTGGTTTGTTTTAGAAAAATTTTAAAAAAAATCTGAAAAATGATCCGAGATACAAATGACATATGAAGCACAATTGTTTTGGACTAGCACACAAGGGAAGGCAAACATAGTAGAGAACACCAACAAATAAGATGGAAAAATGATCTAAAATTTACTTACTAATAAATAAGCACACGGGTTTCCTGATGGCAAGAGATTAACGTGGTCTACCATCATGACCAAAGATGTTACAGGTGCGTTGCTAGCCTGGGGCAGGGTTGCTATGCCTATTGTGAAATTCAATAGAGTACCTACCCTCTGGGCCAGGTCAGAACAGTCATTGTGGCCGCAGGAATAACTAAGGCGGTGGATCCCTACCCAGGTATGATGCAGCACTCTACCATCAGTGGTCTTGTTGGTACTGACCTATATTTTAACCAGTGCTTGACTGTGCTGCTGACTGGTAGAGAGGAAGATGGTCTACTCTTCTTATCGAACCCGGACCCACGGGGACACTTGAAGATTCTGTGTCCCCGTGTGATCCGGGGAGCTGGAACTCTTATTTATCGAAGCTCTCATGAATACTAGCAGAATCCCTATCTGATAGATATCCCTAATTCTGTGACCTTTACGTAGTAGATATTATTATAAACCATAAAAAATTACCTTTTTATCATTATATCCTACTAGATTACAAACTCTAGCGACCCTGTCAAGTGGAAAGCCCATTCCATGTATCTTGTGACACATACTTTGCAAATCTGGAGGGAACTTCTCAAATGGATTTGGCAATAAATCAGCTTCTGCTTCCTTCTTCTTCCGTTTTTGCTCTTTCTTTTCACTATTAGAATGTGACCGAGGAACTTTTACAAGGGCAGGACTTGCATTATATGATCTTTCATTGGATCTCTGTTTAGCAGATTCCAACTCTTGATTTAACTCCTTAACAATGTCAGGTACACTACGAGACCTTGATTTAACTGTATTTAAAGAACTAACAGATGGTATTTCTACTTGGGTTTGTACATCTTGTACTGTATTGTATGTGTTTGGTACATAAGGCATTGGGGCTTGAGGGTACTGATAATAATATTGTGGTATTTGTATTTCCCCCGAATTTGATGTTAACTGATTATTATAATATGTTGTGGCAGTATACTGAGGTGTAGGGACATAATATTGATAGTTTGGAACATAAATATTATTCACAGGCATAGTATTATCACAGATTGTTTCTGGTGATACATAATATCCACCAGTTATTGGGTAATGTTGAGGAGAATACAAAACATTCGAATCCTGGATTGGTTGGTCAACATATGCATTTGGTAGGTATGGGATAGATCCTAATTGTGCTTGTGTAGCACAATTGCTATAACTCTGGGCAGGATTGTAAGCCTGTGGCACTACAGTTGATGTTGATTCTCCCTGACTTTGTAAGACTTGAGCCAGTAGTTCCATATCATTAATAGTTTTCAGTTCAACATTATCAAAGGGACTGGAAGTATCATTTTCAAAATCTTTAAATGTCATTGTATCCACATTTTGACTGGAATGAGGCAGTTTAGTGACATTCATTTTGTATTCTTGCAATGGATCAGGATCATCAAGTAGGTTATTGTGATGGTAATTAGACAGGATTTGTATAGGTTGTAGGATGTTAGGTTGCTCCTGTGATGTACAAACATATTCAAGTTCTGTAGCTTTATCAACTTCAGGACTGTTTTCCTCAGTCGGAACAGCTTCACAGGCCTTGTCATTCTTATCATCTGGGGACAAAGCACTGATCTCGTCAGTGCTGGGATAGGATACCTCTGACACACTTAACTGTTTCAATTTCTCTTCAGCCTCTGCAGCAGCTATTGCATCCAATTTCTTTTGTTTTGCTTCTTCTAACAACTGTAAGCGATGCCGTCGTTCATTTTTTTTCGTTTCTTTCGCGCTCCTAAGCTCCTTAAGTTTAGAAAGTACATTCTGTTCAAATGTGGAACAATATTTAATGCCGTCAACAACATTCTGGGCCCGAATTGGACACTCTACTACGCTGTACGGTAAATCTATTCTCGGCGGTCTCTTATATTTTTCTGATATTTTAACAGGGACACCGTCCATAGAGTCCCCAAAATGTGACATATCAAAACACTTTTGTAGTAATCAGTGATAAAAAAATACGATTACGGTTGTTTCTGTAGACTTTTTGCACTTTTAAGGTTACATTGTCCTCTTTCGACGTCATCACTTGTTACGTCAATCTCACGAAATAAATTATAAGAATAATAACGGTTTCTGAAATTCCATAACTTACAAGATTTGTTTACAAAATGATAATTAATTATTTTAACAATTTAGCACTGCAGCTCTAATTTCAGACTGATTTGACAAAACATTTGAAGTTTTGACTTTAGACGTCAGTTTGACGCAACGTTTGACGTCAAATGTCAGATCATCCATAGAGATCAACAGTTCCAGCTTTCACAGGGTTGTAATATTAAATAAAGTGGATCATAGAGATCGATACATATTCAAGTAGATAAAACTGCAAAAGGAAAACCAATTACATTTCCTTTATTGCAAAATATACAATATTGGTTTTAGGCAATCTGCTATATTAATAGATGGATGACATTTAGCAGTAGATAATAATCTAGAAATTTAACAAAACTGGCTTGAAATGGAATTTTTGAATTTGAAAAGAAGTTAGAAGACTTGTCACGTGTATCTTCGTCGATTAGTGTCAGATGTCGTTAGTGATGCTTATATGTCATGGCGGATTTTCCATTATAATTATTAGATATTTACCCAATAATTTGAGGGTAGATTATTAATTAAACGCGTTGAAATAATAATTCGGTCTGTTCGTACAGTGGTAGCTTATAAGCAAGTACGTTAAAGGTGACTTCGAAAATTTATTTGCAGCGCTCGCCATAGACTTGACGGATAGTTTAGTCCGGTATTCATCAAATTATATTTTATTATTTCGGAGTCTTATGGAAATTACGTCCAACATGTTACTTTAAATAACCGCATTTATTAGACGTGATAAATTTAGCGGTCTTAACGCAGGTCAGTATATTTAGTATTATATTTAGTTTTTCTATACTCTTCGCAAGTCTCACAAGATAATTAAATTCAATAGATATCGAGGCAACATGAATGAAGGAGCGCCAGTCGTGTACCATGGAAATGGTGGATTTGGAGGGCCTGGTGCAATGTATATGGCTCAGGGCCAGATTGAGCGGCCGGCTCTGCGACAGTACCCGCCAGAGATGTTACAGGTTATGGGCGGTGTAATGGCCCGCGGAAGCGGTTCTCCCGGCCAGGGCACGCCACGTCGATGGCACAACAAAAGAGATCGTCAAATCACGAAAACAGACAACACAGCTTTTGGCTATGAATCTGATGACTCTAGCCTATCTAGCAATGCTTCTGGCTCCAATAAATCAAGTGACAAAGGTAAAATATTGTTTACTTAATTCATTGTAAATGTAATTAGGTTTATATTATTTTAGATATACCCACAATTATTTCATGGATTTGTTTAAGTATACTCTAGATCCATTCTGTTCCCTAATTTGTTATGTTATGTGGATAATATTATGTTTATATAAATATTTTTTATATAATTATTTTTTTTGAATCCAAGTTCTGCTATGCTTAGTTATTAACAATATTACTATAAAGTTTCAGTATTCGTGTAAGATTCGTTTTAGTAAAAACTGAGGCCTAGGATATTTTAAATTATTTACTTACTTCATTTTTTTTATTTTAAAATAGATTATTCTTAATTTGTTTTATTATATAAAATTATGTTTTTTTTAAATTTGTAGCTATATAATTTGCAATCTAAACTAAACACTAAAAGAACTACTTTTGGGTACTCACAATTTATACAGAGACCTAGATGTACATTCCATCATCAGGAGCCTCAGTTTTTATCTGAGGGTGGTATCAAGAGTCTAAATTTGTATGTTTGTATAAAAAGAGTAATTAATGTGACGGAAACCTAGGCCGATCTGCAAAAATAGTAGTAATACATGCCATAATCTGCCTATCCTGTAAGGGACTTGAATAATGTTTTTGTATGTATGTATGTCTATAGATACTGATTGTGTTAGTAATTTTATTTCAAAGAGCTTAAGTTTCAAATTATCTATTTCCTCACTTTTACCTTTTAAACAAACAATCATTTTGGAAGCAAACTTTTCATTAACATCACATCTTTTTTTAGTCTTTGTGTCTGCAAGAACAAAAATACAGGTAGAATATTCATCTGCTGGCAAAGCCTAATGTTGCATTTAGACACCATTGTTCCAAACACAATAATGTCTTATATTTATCTATGATTTCTGTAATATATCTTAAATATTGACACTGATAAAAGATAATAGATGAATCAATTTACTCTTTTTGTATATCCATTACAAAACATAGTGTTCTGTGTTCTTTACTGTAAATGCTCCCTGAATTCTGTTTATAACCTCTTTAATCACAATTGCTGATCAAAATTTGGATCTGTTAATAATAAATGTCAAATGTAATAAAAATATAACATAAGTCATTATAAAAAAATAATAATTTTTTCTTTGTATAATCTTAAGTTACGTTAGTTAGGAAATATACTTTCACTCACTTGATTATACCTACAGAAGAACCTTACACCCCAATCTCTGGTTGGCAGCCTAATGCTACTTCTATCTACAATTAATGTCTCCGGCTTACTCCAAAATTTATTATGATGGATTATTTAACACACATACATACATATCTTCGCAATATATCTTTTGCAGGGGAGTAGAGAGTGTTAATTGTTTCACAATTTCTATAGCTGCAGCCAAATTAATCACAGTTTTTATGCAAACACACCAGTTTTTCAAACATTTAACACCAACTTTTGGAAATAAGATTATTCGTGAGATATTTTGATATATTTAAAAATTTGCAACATGTCAGCTACTACTCATGTTATGGGTGTCCATGAGCAACGGTGACCACTTTTCATATTTGTCATATCATATTATACAAAATACCTATTTAAATGTCATTTAAAATTCATCTGTTTGACCATAATAATATGACTAGTGACTGATATTTGAAATTGGAACCGGATTTGTGTCATTTTGTAGCCTTGAACACACTGCTAGCCTATTATTTACATTTATTTTCAAAAAAATGTATGACCCTGATTTAACAGTTTAGTGTTAAATAATTCGCTAGTATTGAGTTCCAAAAATACAAAATGACACAAATCCGGTTCCAATTCCTAAATTGAATGAAATAGAAATTTAAGAGTAACTCTGCGGATCAATTTAATTTTATTTTTCATAAAGCTGCGTTATAATGGAGACTAAGATACATTGTGCCTTCAGGTGAGAATTCGCGTGAACACGGCGCGGGCGCGGTGTCGCGTGAGTGGCGCGGACGTGGGAGGCAGCGGCGGATCGCACCTGAGCGGTATCTCAATGCCGCCTACCCGTTCCAGGTCAAGTTTACGCCTGACGACTTACTCAACGGTGAGAACACCTACCATTTATTGGATTCTTTACGAAATACTGTCAAAAATTACTAATTTAGAGTCTCTAAAAGTACATGGAGCTTGTAGTGGTAAGTTATTTGTACAACAATTTTAAGATGTCAACATCGGGTTGATTAGACATCATTAATATCTTTAGATAAAGACACTATTTGCATTTTTCTTACCAATATGAAATCTGTCGTTCTTGTACCTACTACAAAATAATATATTTATTAAGCACACTCTCGGCTCATATTATTAAATGAAGAAACTTGTACTGGTTTTACGTATTAAACTTATTTACTTACTTATCTTCACGCCAAGTTAGGTGGTTGGCAGAGAGTAAAGAGGGCCAAATGTCACAATCAATGTAGACCTGTATAGCTACTGTATCCTTTACATTCATTCTTTTTATACAAATACAATAGTTTCGGAGACATGACACTATCCTCGGATAAAACCAGATTAATGTGATTATGGAATCTCAACCTTTATCTCTGATTACCTACATCCATCTAGATACATGTTGTGTATCTGATGTGTCAACAACAACAGAGCAAGCTCTTTCTTATTATTACACCAACATTTTGTTTCAATCCTACTCTTTCCTCAACTGTGGTGTACCTTTCATCCCTGCTAAAAGAACTACCAAGATACACTTTCATTCACTTGTTCATTGTCAACTAAAACTCTTACATCCGTTTTGGCTACGCCTTTACAAATTCCATTGCTTTGGTTTTCTTCGTATTCAAATTTATTTTTTATAATCATCTTTATAATCACCTGCCATGCCACCTATGACCAGTGATTGCAGTTCAATTTACAGACTTTGGGCTTGGAACTCAAAAGTACAGCATCATCTGCATAAAGAGACAGTTCACCACTTGGTCAACCATAAACATTCCCTCATTCATTTATCTTAAACTTTGGAGGCGTTTGTCCAAATACAAGATAAACAAGCATACTGACAACACAGCCCTGCTTGACTCCAATGTTAACATCAAACTAATGCAATATGTTGCGGTGCACCCTCAAACATGCTTAACAATCATAATACATAGACAGCACTGCACGTAGCAGTGGTCCATCTATCCAATAATCTGGTAGAACATTCTAAAGTTCCTTTAGTTACAACTCTATCAAACGCTTTTTCGAACACTACACCGTCGCTGCCGGTCTCAGCGACGAAGACCTCTCTTGCGCCCGGTGCCTAACGCCGAGTGACGAGCCGCCACTACTCCTCCATCAAATCCACCCAGTAAACCCGTCTCCCGGGAGACAACCCTTGTTGCTGACGTTGTAGGGAACAGACCAATCCATTTAAATAATGATATCTCAGGCAGAGCACTCTGCTCGGCCCAAAATAGCCCAGTGAAGTTTTGAAAACCTCGCGGTTAGCAACAAATTAGCTATTAAAAAAAAATCACAAAAAAATAAAAACCCTCAGCTCATGCCTACAGTCAGAAGCTTCTCCATGATCTCCATGATCCATGTGTCATCTTCTAGACCTGAAACAGCCTTGAGCCTTCTACAACATTACATCGGACATCCCTTGCAACACCTTTCAACTATTCTGTCATGCATTTTTGATGCTAAATTGTTCAATATGATGCAATCTATGCGTGAACCCTTGCCTTTGTACCAGGATGACTAATGACCGCACGGCGCTTTATACAAGGGCATGATGATCGCACTCTGCCGGTCCTCCAACATTTATTACAAAGGACCCAAAAAGAGTTCTAAATAGGAAAACCACCAAGTTCGATCATCTCAGCTTTACTCCATATTTACTCCTACGGCCTTGCCATATTTCGTACTCTTCCATTCAACTTCTTTTCCATCATAATGCTATGTCTCCTATTTTTCTGAGTCATTTGAGAATTCGGACTCCAGCAGAAGCATCCCGGACATTTTGGACACGTCATCAGTGTCACATCACCACTCTTAAGCTGGAAACATACTACTGGACGCGGCTGACTTAAAGGGTATCTAGATAATGTACTACACATTGAGACTTCTTAACAATCGGACATATGTCACGGACGTGATCTTTAAAACCCCTGTACGTCCGAAAGATATCTGTTGCGCTGGATGTTTTTGTCAGCTGAAAGCGTCCGCGGACGGTATGTACACATTTATCTCGTCCGATAGTATGTTTCTAGCTTTAGACTTGATTTTGTTCATATAGACGATAGGGCAGACGGACCACCGGTCCCCATTTTGTGTATTTTGGTTTATATAGTTTTCTATAGTTCCGTTTTTCGTATAAAACATTATAAGTGTCTCTTAATTTGAAAATATGCAAAGTTTTCCCAGGCGAAGACGATGCAAAATGTCAAACATACACTGTTCTCATTATTCTTCTTTATGTTTTGTTTAGTTATTTTTTAATTTATAGAATAGATATTTTATGTATCATTTTTATTTAAATCGGTAAGTAAAAATGAAGACGACGAAGACGAACGGTTGTGTGGGAAAAGCCGCAAGAAAAGAATACGAACAGAAGTCTGTTCGTATTCTTATATATATAATTTTATTACATAATGGCATACAGTAGCTATTCTAAATTATTTCTGCCCTAGGCTGTCAAAAAATACACAAAATGTAATTAAAACGAGTGCTTAAATTATTTTTATTATCTCGGAACATAAACACTATGCAATTTTAAATAGGTATAGCATACCGGAATGGTGTTAACAAAATTACGTTAATATTGTTTGATATAAATTAATTGATGATAATTAATTTGATTGTTTAGTATATTATAACCTGCTATATAGGGTGCTAATGATTGGACAAACGAAAATGTTGAAAAGGTGGCGTCATTTTGAAACACTTCCGAGAAAAATGGACTTTATAAGGGGTGTAATTATTTTTTTAATGAATTTTTAACTTTCTCGAAATTTAAACTCTTAGTGTAATCAACGACTTTTTTGTTTCTAGCCACAGAAGCTTAATTAGTTGTATTTCTATTGCAATAAATAACTGCTATATTGAAAGGTAATAAAATAAGAGAATTAATGAAAAAAAATAGATATAGTTTATGAAGTCCAATTATCTCGGAAGTGTTTCCAAATGATGATGGCACCTTTTTACCATTTTCGTTCCTTCAATCCCCCGCCTAACACCCTGTACATTATTCGCGTCTAAAATATTTCGTTCTCCAACAGAAAATATTAAATTATTGGGATAAAGATCTATATATGAATTAATTGTTATGGCCTCTTTTTCGAATGGCTAATTTAAATAATTAAAATTACTAACCTCACGGTTCTTATAATTTCACCGGACGTTTCTAATAGCCTCTGGGTCGTATGTATCTATGTGTATAATTTTGTCAGGATCCATTCAGGCGTGCCTACCATAATGCGTAAATATGGGACAAACATACACGTTTATGAATTTGCAAAAAGGGAGACATTTTTATCTGTAGAATATGACTATCATTATTGAAACATGTTATAAACTCGGTTTCGACTTTTTTTTTATAACTTAACCTGATTTTTCAGGCTGCTGAGCGCGGAGCTCTAAGCATTGTGTACAGGTCTCGTCTGCGTTAGGTCAAAAACGTGTAGTGTAATAGAACTATGTGGGTAATGCGTCTTTGTAGACATCAAACGTGCGCGATAGCCCGCAAAATCAAGGTCCGTGGAAGTGACCTTTAAGTCCTTTTTCCATCAGGAGAAAGAAAAATAATTCGCAGAGTTAAACAACGTCTGTCTATGTACTCTTTCATTGTCAACGTTCAGATTACGTCATTCGAAAAACATCTGCTTAGGCATGGAATTGCAGTGCTTTGCTATTTAAACAAAAATGTTATCGCAAATCTAATATTTCGCGTGCATTGGATATCAACTGAATGCGAGTGGTAGCATGACAGTATGTCTGGGCACATGTTGCACATGTTGCATGGCTGGCCATATTTTTGTAGTCTTATTTTTAACGTATGAACAACAATGATTTCAAAGTACGAACGAAGTACGAAGTAATATATATGTCGATGATGAACAACGTTCCATGCTAGTAGTTACGTCATATTGGATTTGGTAGTCCCTTTCTCAACTGCCTAAAACTTGCCAGTCTTGACTAACCAAAAGTAACATTAAAAAGTGTATGTTACTTTTGTTTCCCTTCTCGGGGGCCTTACCGTGAGCTCTTAAAACAATATTATTTCCAAAAACATCTAGTTAATTACTTTTTTGTACTACCTATACATACATACGAGGGAGCGTTTGTAAGTTTGCGGAATGGAGGATAAGAAGTGAGAATAAAAATATAAAATTATTTTTCTTTTTCGATGTATTCAACTTTTACCTTAATACATTTCTCCTTCACTTCTTCATCACTTGTAAACTTCTTCCCACGAAGTTCTTTTTAGAGGTCCGTAGCAAAAGTTAAAACTGGAACCCCCTGTAGAGTCGTCATGTCTGTCTGTCTGTCCGCCCGAATGTCAAAGTCGTTTATTTCTGAAACTAAAGAGCTATGCTGTTGAAACTTAGTAAGTAGGTTCTGTGAGCGGCATTAAGATTTTGATACAATATAAAACAAATTTTGGGAGGATTTTTTTTTCACTGAATTAAAAAGTGAGAGGTATCTATGGATAGGTTGTCAAAAATGATATTGTGGTTTCTACCATTATTTTTTTCAAACTGAATAGTGTGCACGAGAGATGCTTACAAAGTAGTTAAATGTGTCCCTCTGTAACTTATAAAATCAGAGAATGATAAAACTAGAAAAAGTTTTTGATGTATGTTACTAAACAGTATATCTGTGTATGTCTCTATTTAGTTATTGTGATTTAATTATTTTGAAAGTTACTCAAATGTCGGGTTTCAAAAGCTAAGCTATTTTAAGAGACGACATTGGGATGTTAAACTTATTGCAAATAAGTTTACTGGGTACTTCCTTAATTCTAGCTATGGTATAAATTATGCACTGACGTTCTATTAAGTATAGGTAATAAGTAATAATGTAAAAGTAAGTTGGTAATACTAATCCAGCCAAATTCTGACTGACTGACTGACTGACTTCTGCTGGAATAATAAAGCAATATAATTTGCTAGATTTTCCGCCTGCCAAACTTCATGGCCTTACGCAATCCTGTTTGTCTATGTCTAATAGGACGTAGCTAAAGTTTTTTTTTTTTTTGTTTAGGCTCAAAATGGGACACGCTATCACAAGAGATTTGGGACAAGTTCGTAAAGTCGCAACAGACGGAGGAGATATTCAGGAAAAAGATGAATCTGTGGAGATATTTGTATGTCACAATAAAAGTAAGTTTATATATAAGACTGCAAAAAATAGTTTTAGGGTTATCGAAATAATCGGATGAAATAATGATGAACAAAAGGGCCGCCTTGTCCAAAAATCTGCAACTTAAGGAGAAAGTTGCGAGTGGACTGTGGAAAGTCATAACTTTGAAATCGAAAGGATTTATAACAGATATGGTTTGCTTACTCTCTGTTTATCTTTGAAATTAACGGCAATTTTTAATGATCTGTGGAGATACTATTAAGATCATTTACCAAGCAACCATTTTTTTTTCAATATATTATAACAAAAATCTAGTAACAGTAACAGTAGGCCTATCTCTAACTGTAGGATAGCTTATTGTAATGGACTGTAATTAAATTTGGGAGGGAGAGATACAGCATTAAAAACGTAGCAGCTTCCATATTCGTGTTAGAGCAGGTAAACAAAAAACCCGCTACGCTGCCAGTTACAAGAAGAAAGAAGATGAGATAGGTCCACTATAGATCAAATGTTACTAGGCAACCAGAGCTGCTGTTACTAGGCAACCTAATCGGCTGTTGCTAGGCAACCCTTGTTACTTTTCAAGTATCTTTACGTTCGTATCCTCGAAGAGGTAGGCAGGGGTACAATCAAGGCACCTACGACTAGCCGAAGACACTAATGCCCGATTTCACCAAGAGCCCCTATACTTTAGGGGAACTCTTAACGTTACTTACGGGACTGTTTAAACACGTTAAAAGGTCCCCTAAATATAGGGGCTCTTGGTGAAATCGGGCATAAGTCTCATAATGTGATATGTGGCAAATCGAACGCCAAAGGGGCACATATGCAATCCCTGGCAACGTTGTTTTTATTTATATATAATACTATAATAATAATATAATACTTTATAATAGAATACTTTATATTTATAATAATAATATTTACTTTCAATAATTGACAAAGTACTAGTTAACAAAATAGGGTAGTAGTATAATATGTAAATAGGTCATTGAAGTTGGCCATATGCCCTATATAGACATATTCTGTAAAAACCGACAGGCTACTTAAGAAAAATGAGTGAATGCCATATGGGCGCCTCGGAACAGGAAAAATACGTGCAAGATACATATGCCAATGTGCATGAGTAATGACGATGACCGTATGAGTTGGAGTCTGAAGTGTAGGAAACCGGCCCATGGGTTTCACGCCTAAACGTGAGAAACGACTGAGATAAACTCCAGAATGGCGATGAAAATTATGGTGAACTTTATGTTGCATGTAAAAATATTTTAGTAATTTCGTATTTTTTAGACAGTTGCCTATCGCATCTGTGGTCTAGTGGTCCTAGCATCGAACTTGACTTTTTAAAGTTCCGGGTTCGATGCTCAGATCGGTCAACAAAAGAAATTAAAAAACTATATATTTAAATTTTTTATTAGAAATAACGTCGCCCGGAATTGGATATGTAACCGGTAACCTATCGCCACATTGTGGGACTAGTGTCTTCGGCTAGTCGTGGATTGTGTCTCTGTCTAGCCACTCGGGGATATGGGCGTTATCATACTTTAAGACAGTAATGGATTGTAACTCAAATAAGAAGTAAAAAACATGCAAAACACTAAAAAAAGTCCGTCGTTTCACAGACCTAGACTGCAAACCCAATGTAGCCGGTGAGATCACTGATAATGAAATATATTCTTACCTTGCTAATGGTATTAGATATTATATTTAGATTTAATATTCTTTGAAGCCGTAAAACCGCTTGTTTGAAGAATATAAAAGTAAATAATACGTAGACATCGTTACGTAGTAAATAACGCAAAATAAGCAAGTGCTTTGTACTCGATCAACTACGCGCTTGTAAAAGATTATCGTATATCAATTTTTTTTATGATATTGGAAGGCAAACAAGCAGACGGATTTTCTGATGGTAAGAAATTCACACCGCCTAGAGACACCAAAGGTGGTAATTGTGCGTTGCTTACCTGAAGCCGGGATGTTAGGCCTCTAGCAAAAGTATAAGTTTACTGGCTACCTTACCCTCCGAACCGGACCACGTCAACGACAAGCGCTGACATTATGGCGGCAAGAATAGGTAAGGCGGTGGTACCAATCAGGGCGAGTCGCTGCGAGACTCGACCACCTAATCAAATGTCACGGTGCTAGCGACGGTAAGCCTATGCTAGCCTTTTACGAGCTGCCTGGCACAGGTAGGCAGATGGTCTATTCTGCAAAGGAGCCCGGACCAACACGGGAAAAAATTACTTGAGGATTATGATTATCACCTAATTCTGCGTTCCCAAACACATTTTTTTAAAACCTTTTGTTATTAGTTACGAACGGGTAATTGGCACTAAGATTATCTGATAAAAATCGCTCCGCCATAAGGCCCTAAGTACCTTAGTTGTTAATTATAAAATAATAATAATAAAAGTTCCGCCAATCGCTACCTTTGCCTACCTCTTCAGGGAGACGGTTCTGAAAATACTTGTGCATTTATTCATTATTTACGAGACTATTTGTAAACGAACGAAAAGCAGACAATGTTATATCGTTTAGGTACTAGGATAACTGTATCTTGAAGACCTTGAGTAATTCGTGATTCACCTGTTTGCTTCGACGCCGACAAAAATGTTGTAAATTACTGCGGGACCCAATTAACACTGTTGAGACGTCATTAGATTATTCAATAGGTGTGACCTTATTTTTTATACCATCTTTTTAACTAACCATATGACTTGCTTTTGTATACTACTAGCGGATTCGATAAACATCTTAACTATAAATAAAACTTAAACTTAAATATTTCAATGTTCCTCTAAACTTACCAGTTCTTTTTCTTTCATAAGAACCGTCTCCTGACAATAATTGATTTGAAGAATACTAAAACATTCTAAGTCAAACATGCTAAGTTTTGGTAAAGTGGAAAAAACTAAACTGAAATGATTAGATGGGTAAAACCCGTATTTTATTTTGTTCTCGTTTTGTTACCATGACGTCTTCAAGCACTGTTTTAAAACTACTGGCTACATTAAATAGCAAATGTATCGTGTACGCAATAAGTGTATTTTTAACAGAGTCTGCAAAATGAGATTGTATGTTCCACTCCTATATTTTTTATGCATGTTAATCGATAATAGTTATCGATTACTGATTAATATAAAATACCGGACTCCGAGGTTGCTCCATTGCCACCAAGTTTGCATCTGGTGATGTCTTCCCAAGAGAGTCGAGGAAAATACATTTTTCGTTTACTTAGGTGATGTAATTTAGTACTTTTTGTAGTTTTGCTGCCCTTTAATTATGGCTGTATGCATTGACACTTCTTTATTGAAATATTGTTTTTTTGTACGCAGTCAATATTCCCGCGGTACGGTCTGTACGTGGTGGGATCGACAATGTCCGGGTTCGGACTGGACTCCTCCGACATGGACCTGTGCCTGTACGTGCGCGCGCCCGCTGCGCTCCCCCCGCGACACCACGCGCTGCTGCATCTCTCGCACGTTCTTACCTACATTAAGAGCTTTGATCCAGGTAATGCCAGTTTCTAATCAAATCAATTATTTTATAACGTTATAATAAATTGATTTTTGATTTTCATCAACATCTCCATCTACTTTTTGTATATGATAATATATCGAACAAGCGCATTTCTCTTCTGATGGACAGTGATAACCATGCCACAAAGACATCACAGATGTTGTAGGTGCGTCGCTGTCCTATGATCCAGGTGTTGGCCAATTATTGTGGTAGTCTACCAGATTCCTTACTCTACGGATCGGAATATGTTACTATCATTATGGCGATGGCTAAGGCTCACCGCCTTCACAACCCTGATGAATGCTTGCTTTATACCGCACTACCAACATTGGTCACTTCACGCCGCTCTACAAACATTGGTCCTGTTTAACATTTGCTCACTTCAGTTGGTCTATTCAACACAGGATACCCGGATCGATACGGACCAACTGTTTTTAAAAAGTGGTCCAATATTCTCACAGTAATTGCTCATAATACATAATTCATTTTGATGTTTCGGTGAATTCAGATCATGCGATAATTCATTGCCTTTAGCGATTTAATTAATGTGAGTTTGTTTATTTAGGTGCGGAGTTGATTCAAGCGAAGGTGCCAATACTGAAGTTCCGAGATGAACGCAATGGCCTCCAGGTGGATTTGAACTGCAACAATGTGGTCGGCATCAGGAACACCAACCTGCTGTATCTGTATTCCAGAAGTAAGTTACTCTTATGAAGATTACTAGATGAAAGGAGGATAAATACGTTCAAAATGAGAGCGCGGCGGATAATATTTTATGTAACGCTTAATAACCGCATTCGTAACAGTGAGATCTGAGAAAGAGTGGGATTGAAAGAAAGTGTTGGTGTTAAAATGCGGGTATGCTTTGCTGGTTCGGTCATGTGGAAAGAATGACAGATGAAAGATTGATAAAGCAGATAGGTATACAATGCGAATGTGGATGGATGTAGGTACCTGGGGAGACTAAGCGTCAATTCCACGATCAGATCACTCGGGTATTATCCGATGGTGGTGTCAAGTCTCCAAAACCGGAAATGAATGTGAAGGAAGCCAGACGGGTTTGTCAGGATCGTGAGGTTTGGCACTCGATACTCTCTGCCTACTCCGAAAGGGACTTGGCGTGAAGATATATATGTAAGATTACTAGATACTTGAATTGCAGTTCCTTCTGGTCCAAGGTTCTCTTGATCTACGTTAACATGGTTAGCATCAGCACGAGCCTGTTGTAAGTTTCCAATGTGTGTTGGCAGTGGACTGGCGCGTGCGGCCGCTGGTGGCGCTGACGAAGCTGTGGGCCCGCGCGCACCGCATCAACGACGCCCGGAGGCGGACGCTCTCCTCGTACGCGCTCACGCTCATGGTCATACACTACCTGCAGTGTGAGTCTACCCTACCAGATACGACTCACCTATACTACCTTTAATCTCAGCTTTAACTGAATCCTAATTTGAATTTGAGGTGCACCACCATATAACAACTTAAGAAGACTAACGATCTTTTCTTACGCTCAATGTCTTTTTTCTTTCTTTAAGTTTTGGCCTTCACGTTAGTATTTTGCCATTCGTCAAGTAGAAATTTGCATCAAATTTTATATCAATTTCAATCAATTATAATTAGTCATTAGTCATAAGTCGTCAGTAAGTCACGTCAGGCTCTTGGGTAAAGCGGCGGCCTCAATACACAAGCTCATATAAGGAGATTTGTCGGCAACGAGGAAATACACGATACGCTAATTTCTTCATGATTATTTCATTTGTGCACTTTCACTGAACTAAATTGTACAAAATGCCACCAAAATTTACTAATTCCACTCAACATCAACACGAAATTCAACAATTATGAAAAAACTTCGACCATCTTTTCTCTCGATGGCGCCAAAACTCTGATGTTCAATGTCATTAACTAACTGAATTGCTATTCTATTCTGACATTACACACCAGAAAAGCTACATTCTTACATACACATTACCTAAATTGAGAATCTGCACTACGCCGCATAAATAAAGCCGGGTGAGGCAAACTATGTATACCCTCGTGTCCAGGCCCCTGTATGTACAAAATATATGAAACAGTATGGAAATTACCTACAAACTTCAAACGGCACACAGTGTATCGAATTCATCTAGGAAAGGATTCGACCTAGGAAAGGTTAATCGCAGTTGTTCTATATCATTTTTGCATAAACCTAGTAGTTTTTTAGTTGTTCTGAAACAAAAGAAGTAAGGTATAAACGATCCACTGTTGAATACGCCTATACATATATATACAGGCTTATTGGAAATGTGTCCCGATCCCGTTAAGGGGGTGTAGATGAGGTCACTAGCTAACTAATTACCCATGAGTATGTAAGGAAAAAGTGAACCAATCACGAGTTATATTTTTTTTTCCTTTTTTTAAAAAAAATAGGGTAATACAACTTTCAAAACAAGATTTAAAAAAAACTACGGCGTATTTTAGTATAAATATTTATTATCCAGTTACAGTTTACTCTAGTACATTATAAAACACAATAAAATAAATAAAAACATACATAGTTTTGAAATAAGAGATAGAAAACTCTACATTTTTTATGATTTTTACAATGTTGTTTGGAATAAAGTGTATTTTTTTTCAAAAAATCACCAATGTACTTGGACGGCAGAACATTTTAAAAACATCTACACATTATAAGCTATCCAACAAGATACAACATTTACACAAAAAGTTACATAATAATTTTAATAAAGATTAATTAACATAAACAGGAAATGAACCTTGAATTTGAAATTTTCATTTTAATCAGTGCAAACATTTTATAGCTGTAAATAAATAAAGAACACCAGATCTAGCGTTGCCTTAAATTG
>NJDC01005126.1:132438-154409 GCA_002245475.1 Calephelis virginiensis
GGGTAATGTTTTATTTATTGATTTAATGTACTTTATAAGCATTATTATTGAAAAATATTAGCGTTTTGCACTTCTCCTACACATAAACTATAAGTGTGCCAAATTTTATGTTCCTGCGTCCGCGCAATTTTCATAAAAAGGGGTCCAAAGATTTGGCATCATGTATTAATATATAGATAAGTGTATATACACATTATAAACTGTATTGGCCTTCTACGTGTCTATATGAAAGTTGTATTTTTTACAATTAGAAATTTCTTTATAAAGATAGGACTGCAAAGAAACGAAACTTTAAACTAATGCTGTCTTCGTCCCTATCATTAATTCATGTTTTTAAATCTAAAATCCCCTAAATTCATTGTTACTTTACAAATACGCCATACACAAGACGTAACATATTATTTATTTATTTTTAAAGATTTTCATAAGCTTGAATTGTTTGCTACACCACTTGATTCAATGTCCTGATTGTTCAAGTAAATAAAAAGACTATATAAACTTGAGTACGTATGTAATATAATGGTGGTAATTCTGCTGAGTACTAAATTTTTTTAGGCGTATGCTACCTTTTCCCAATGAAATGAACACAAAAGAGATAGAATATTTTAAACATGTCAGATTGATCAGGTAATAAATATCTTGTGACGTTTTTAATCAATATATGCCTATGTATTGCTTAGACGTCAGTGAAAATTATGCGTACAATCTAATCTGACAGCATTAAACTTGTTTTCTCTTTTTCTGTTGCTCGTGTTGAAAGATGATAGCGATAACTTAAAACTAAATTACCATATTTATATAATACAATATGTATAACATTGATAGAAGAAGGCGTTACTTTGCGGAAATCCATATTTAAATCTAAATAAAATTATTTAATTTTCAATTTTCCGCTAAAAAATGTATACATATTATGGCGTAACAAAACAGACAAAATAGTGCGCTAAGAATGAATTGGACTTACCGGAAGCTAAAACTCCCAAATACATCCAGCTCCACACAATACACACCACTAAACTGTTTTATTAGCACCAACAATACACATACTACTAAAAACTCAACGTATGTTTCGCTTCGTAACCGAAGCATCATCAGGAGAATTCGATTGCACTCCACGAAGGTCGAGCGGATAAATATCTGCTTCCGGTAAGTCCAATTCATTCTTAGCGCACTATTTTATCTGTTTTATTACGCCATAATACGTATACATTTTTTGGCGGAAAATTGCAGATTAAACAATTTTATTTAGATTTATAATGTATATAGTCTTGTACCTGTAAAAGAATTTTGTTCCACGTGTCAAAGAATGCCTGTAACCCTTATTGGAATTAAAAATTACTCCGTCCCCCTCTAGGTTCTCGCAGATGGCGGTATCTGTGCGTGCGCGGCGCGTGCCCGTGTGGGAGTGTCGCGCACGCTCCGCCGAGCCCCACCACTGGAAACTGATCTGCATAGAAGGTACCATAGCTGCTGTTACCATTAAATTAAAAAAAAACTATCTTCACGCCCATATCCCCGAAAAGTAGGCAGAGGAATAATCAGGGTACCCACGACTAGCCGAACACACTAAGTCCCACAATGTGATAAGTGGGAAGCCTATCGCCAACCGGGAACATGTCCAATCCCGGGCAACGTTATCCTTATAAAAAAATTGAAAATACTAATTTTTAAACTACGCAATGGATTTCATTGCGGTTCTTTTTAATGGGTAGAGTGATTCAAGACGAAGAATATGTAACACATGCATAACATAGTAGAGAAACACTGAAAATTTTGATATTTCTGATGTGATGTCCCTAAAAATAAGCGCATTATTTGCAAACGCTAGTTAAACCCTACCAGAGAAGTAATAATAATGTACCACAGTATTGCACACCTTTAACGGTGGTAATGTACGGTAGATAGGACTAAAAATTAATCTACCTTTAAAATAATTTATAACAAATTATGAAACTTATGTTCATAAATAAATAAAATGTTTATTAAAATGTAAATAAGGGCTGTGATTTAAATGTACATTTTTATAGAAATATGTAACTTCTTAAAATTAACTAAATATTTGCACTCCACAATGTGGTAGAGTATGTTGTATTCTTAAATATCTTTATAACAACTTTTTAACACACATATTCCGCAAATAAATAATTTTCATTTCATTAAAAATTCTACAAAAGTGGTTATCGTGGTTTATCCCACAATAACCACTTTTTATCTTTTACTTTTTACAGAAAATATGGCTTATTTATGAAGCGATTTTGAAGAATACAACATAAACCCTTATTCAATTCAGCATCTTACACGCTATGTACATTTGATATAAATCAATATCGCCAGGTATATGGCTATGGTATGTTTGCATCATGAGATTTGAATTTGAATATCACAGATTAAAAATGTATCGCCTCTGTGGTCTAGCGGTTCAGTTGTTGGACTTGACTGCATAAGGTCCCGGGTTCGTATCCCGGGTCGGGCAACAAAAAGAAAATTGGGTTTTTCCAAATTTTCTAATAAAAAAAAATGTTGTTTGGGATAGGATATGTGCCCGGTTGGCGATAGGCTTGCCACCTATCACATTGTGGGACTTAGTATCTTTGGCTAGTCGTGGGTGCCCTGGTTTTGCCTCTGCCTAACCTCTTCGGGGATGTGGGCTTGAAGATACTTAAAAATGAAAGGAAAATACCATGGCGGCAGTACCAACCGACAGCGAATGCCTAAGTACTATATAGTATATAACAAAGTCGCTTTCTGCTGTTTGTGCTTATGTATGCTTAGAAGTTTATAACTGTGCAACGGATTTTGATGCAATTTTCACTGTTTTTTTAGATAATTGGTTCCCAGAGGTTCTAATTAAGTATTACTAGATAAAGTTTCATATTTTGTGACGAACTCGTAAAAAACGATTGTCAGTCGCTTACACTGCATGCGCTGGCTAAACTGTTTGAGATACATCTAAATAATGGACTATGGAAATGTAGATCATAAAAAGTCTACAAAAACATAAGCGACAGAAAATATTTATCTCCTATGGTTGACTCACAATATTCATTTTAAAAACTACATTATTTTCAAAGCTAATTTCTCGTTTATGAAAGTCGTAGGACTGCAAATTATTCTTAGGTTTGATCCTAGAAAAAAGGCAGAGTGGCCTATGTGGGGTTTGACCTAATTAGAGGTATAAGGTAGCCTGCTTCTTCTATATGCACTTTGTACATTAAAAGGAAAGAAATGTAAAAGTAAATTAAATGGCTAAAATAAAATGTAATAAATAGGTTAAATAAGTAAATGTTTTCACTTATAATTAAATAAATACAATACATATAATTTTTAATGTTCACTTCATTGTAAATGTTGTATTTTGTTGCTGAACTGAAACACACCATTTTCCAGAGCCATTTGACCTTACCAACACAGCACATTCTGTATATGATCCAGAGACGTTTGAAAAGATTGTTGCCACTTTCCGGGAGTCACACACTCGGCTCGCCGCCGGGCTTCGGCTGCACGATGCTTGGCCACAGCGATGATAGCGACCACCTACGCGCGTGTACAGTGTTACAGTGATATAGTGTATCTGACAGTGACAGTGCTACTCACCAAATTGACAGTGATACAACGACTGGTGGAACAGTAAACTGTGCTCACTTCCTCGTTGTTAACCAAAGCTATATCAATGATACATATGGACCTAGTGGGGTAGGTTACAGTTTGTGTAAGACAAATAGTCAGATGGTTTCATGTTATGCTGGTTTCTTCAAAATCAGAGGAGCATAAAACAAGCTGCGTTCTGGACACTAGAGGAAATCAAGGTAAGCTCATTTAATTCCTTTGGTCAAAGTAGATTCAAATATTCCTTCCTTGATTGTAATTAAAAAACTGATTAAAATGCCTTTGCGAAAATATCTTATGCACAATTTTAATATACATAACATTCAAGAACTTTTTAATGTGTGACCCTAAAATACCTGTATTGTTATTACTGAACATAAAAATAAAATAAGCTGTCACACTGTTATAATTGCAGGTATGCAGTATTAAAACTCAATCAAATGTTTTTTCACATTGAATGTGCCATCTGATATTTGCGTTATAAATATGTGTTAACCTCAAAACTCACTTTGTCCATGACATATATTTTGTGCTAATGTACTATATAGTATGTATCTGTAGAACAGTCCTAAATATAGCCACAACATATACAGTAAACCTCACAGGCTGTGATATGTGACTGATTCCACTGTAAATATATCCTAGATATAGTATTTAGGCAAGTCCATAATATAGGGTGACCATGATTCACGAACAGAGCAATAATTTAATAACCACTGAATTGTGGCCGCCCTAATACACAAGTATATACAAATACTGTTAAATTTTTGTCGTATTAAAAAATTGTGAACATCTAAACGTATATCAAAATTATGTAATAGTGAATATTGTCAACAATTACTTTAATACATAAATAGAAAAGGTATGACCAACTGAAAGATCTATTCAAATCTTCTTTGCATTTTCATTGGTTGGTTGTGGTTAATATTTGTGTAAGGCTAAAACCTTATCTTGACCTTTGTTAACTTGCACAACCTACTACTGCAAAAGGGTTAGAACCAGACATAATATTTAGCTGAATTTGTAGTATCTTTGAAACTAGTCCAAAGCCTTTAGTCATTGATATATGTCTAGGTTAATAGTTATAAGCCTCCACTATAATGGCCACTAACTTTATCTGAATGATAATGAATGCCACTATGAAAATTATATGTTTTTTTTATCATAGTGCTGTACAGATTATAAGTGCTGCTGTATCTTTGTTACAATAACATCACAAATAGTGTCCAGATTTGTTATATTAACAATTATATACATGTGTAGGATCTTTGGATTGAGATTTTTGTATTTAACTCTTACATACTTAGAAAGGGACATTCTTATATCAAATATGTTTTCAAGCTTCAAATTCATAAACACAAAGTTAGGGTGGCTGCACAACCTGACTTTGTCATATTCATCTGCATCCGAGATGAAAATAATAAAACATCTGTAAAATTAAAGTAAAAAGAAATTCATATTTCATGGGCCAGGACAGTACAAAGTTCCTCGGAATGGCCTGTTAGCAATATAAGAAAGTCTCAGTGGCAGGCTTGAATTAGTGTATAAATGACTAATAAATTAGTCTCGAGAGCCATTATTCGGTACTTGTTTATAATATGTAAAGCTTTCTTTAGTTAATTACTAAAATCTTAATTCATCCTTTAATAGATTAAAAGTGTGAAAATTGAAGGTTGTATTTATCCAAAAATATCTAAATATTGCTAAAATAAAGTATTAATATTTTTGTATTTATAATATCTTACATAACCTGGACACTACCAACGTGTGACAATTCTGTGTAGATATATTCTAAATATATGAAGTTAGGTTTTGTTACTTAAATAACATTGTTGACTATGAGAGTGAGTTAGTGGAATCAAACTAAAGGAACTATAAAAATAATTGTTGAATTTGTTGCTTAGTATGTAATGTTTATACTCAAATCTTTATGATGAACTGAGCATGTGAAATATAATAAAGTATCTTCAGATAGATACCACCTTTTTTGCACAAGTTCTTTCTGGGTGCAACAAAATATTAGCCTAAGCCTAAAGGCAAGCAAAATCTAACCAACCCAGATTAAGATTACCCATTAAGATTAGGTATATCAAATGTGCTTATTATGTGCTGTCTTGCATTAATAATTGTAGCAAATAAAAAACTCAACACATTTTCAAGTTGTGCCAGCAAAACCATAAGTTTGTATAAATATATATTATATCAAGTGGTCACTCTAAAATTTAAATAAAAAAATATACCATCAGAACAATAAATAAAAAATAGATTGAAAATCATCATGGCATGTACAAATAAGTAGGAACATCTTTATTACCACATTATAAAGGCTAGTTCACACCACACTTAGTGTTCCTACATAATACTCTCTTTAGAAATTATATACTTCTACTTTTCAAATAAAATAATATATTTTTACATGACATACAAAATGAGTTTGATTTTCAAATTTGTCGAAATGTTTTGCATTCTCTGCTTACTTGTAACTTTTCCTCAAAATGGTTTAAGGTGGTCCTTTCGTGTAACCCAGTGGTTATCACATACACAGTTCATTACAAAGATAGTATTAGACTAACATAGCTCATGTGATGTATCGAGAAGCGCTGCCTCGAATCGCGTCCTATTAGTTTTTAATATTTATATTTTTTTATTTATAAGTTGTTTAATTATGTACATAGTAAGAATGAGAAAAGAAAAAAATATTACAATGTTTTAAGGTGTTATTTTATGTAATTAGTGGTTTTGTTATATGTAAAGGGTAAATGACAAAAAAACTTGTATATTTGCTTGTTTTCGCCCGGGCGAGCATTGGTAAGCCTTAACAAAAGTCAACAAGGATGGAGAAAACAATATATGCACTCAAATAAATCAGTAGTTACCTTTTCTAGCTTGCACAGCTTAAGCAAGCAAGACTGCGTTTTGAGTGCATTTTTAGAGTGCCTCTTTGAATGTTTTAGAATTTTATAAATAACCTCCATCATACGACTTTTATGAACATCGCGTTTTGTAGGGCTGTTTTTTATTTATGAAAATTGTATGATTAATAATTGAAAATTTGTTCCGATACTCAGAACATTCTACAATTTCAACAAATTTATTTTCAAATTTGTTGAAGATTCGATAGTAACTTCATTGGATATTGGAAAACAAAAATTCCGGTATTTTGCGAGTTATAAACCTTATAAATTAGATTTTATGTCTGATAATGTCTCCCAGAAGTTAAATGATTTATATACATTATAGTATAAATTATTATAATTGAGTATAGGTGCTAATGTATACAACGCCATTAAATTTAAACTATATATTTAAACTGTATATGTTGCATATAAAGCTTCTCCTAAATACTTGACTTAAATTCACAATATACTTATCTCTTAGAATGAAATTGCCATTTAATCATATTACAATGAAAATTTAAGTAAAGTGTTTTTGACCGAACAAATTGTAATTTCATGTAAATGTATAGTCTAAGTCAGTTTCCACTGAGCTAGTAGTAATGCAGCAAGCAGATCGATCAAATGTTTTAATTTTATTTTACCACTAATAAAATAAAAATATCTGAGGTCTTACGGTGACATTAAACCAGTGTTATTTTAACAATACAACATGATGAAAACTACTAATTCAAACCTTATACTGTGCAACTTAAAGTCATGATTTGCAAATATTGAAATAGTACTGTAATATGACTTTGCAATACAGGTGAACTTCACAGATGTTACAGAGAAAACAAACTGCTTTCTGTTGCATTGCCGTTTCAGTGTGAATAGACTCTTATAGTGACATCGAATTCCTAAATATTTAAATGAGATTAAATTTTAAAGCATATCTTACATTATAGAATGTATAAATATCTTGTAACAAATAGGAATGTCGATGGTAGCAATTCTATTGGCGTGATTTAGACTAGAATAAGATTTTTTTAAGTTCAAATGACGGATTCAAATTCATATTTTACGATTTGAAACCTTTTTTTAATTTCAAATTGTTTGTTTTTTTAATTTTAGTAAAAAAATAATTTTAAATTAGTCTACTTTGTGTCAACAGGATTACCATCTTTAAACTCCTTTAACGACTTAAAAAACTATATTTCATGTTATTAAAATTGTCTGATAAGAGTCATTATGCTCAATTTGAAATCCTTATTTCTGTGAAACCACAACAGCAACAAATTGTTACATTTTGTGTGGTCTTCCAATGTATGACAAGTGAATGCCAAATTTTGTCTCCTAAAGTTCACAATGTAAGAGGGACCAAAATATTGCAATGTTTAGAAGCTATGTTACTACTGGAGGTGACACTCCAAAGACCAGAAGGCTTACTCTTGAAGCTCTATTTCTGCAATATTGTAAATTGGAATTGCAAAATATTAACATTTATTTTAAAGAAAACAGTAATTTATTTTATCGGATTCGTTGAATAAATATTTAACGTAATTAAATGTTAAAGGTCTGCTAATACTGTGTTCAAAAGTACCTAAAATGAGATATACAATTCCAATTTCCGATTCACATGATATTGAGATTCAAGAGTAACCCCACTGATGTTATTTCCAAATAGTGCCGACTCAGTCTAATGCATTGACCTCTCTTTTTGAAAGTCTCGTAATGTCAATTAACAAAGTCAAAAGGAAAAAGAGGTCAGTATATTAGAGTTAGTCAGCAGTATTTGAAAAAGACATTAGGTTTTTGTAAGAGAGTAACCTCTAGTAGTACCTATTATACCTTCAGCAATCAGCATGTGAACATAATATGGTGACTTAACATATTGTCAATTTGACAATAATAGGTTTTTGATATTGTATCTATCGTTAAAGTCAAAAAATGTATTTTGCGAGTTTTATTGTTTGAATTAAGCAGTATTCATTTCTCGTATCGGAGTCGAATTTTATTTTTTATTACAAATTTTAATGAAAAAACAGATGAACTGATGTATTTAACATGCATTCATTCAACTATTTATTTCAGTTTTAACGTTAAAAAAATAAACTTTACACCTATTTATTAGCAGTCCACAAGCGCTTTATATCTACCATTGCTTGAGACAGACAGAAACGCCTGGCTATTGTATAAACTAATAAGTTTTATAATGATTTTACGTAAGAGGCACTCGGGCCACTGAATATTGAAGTACAATAAATGATTTTATAAATAAGTTGTAAGAAAACTGTTGAAAAATGTGTCTCGAAAACTGTTTAAATAAAGAATATATATAAAAAAATCTTTAAAACAAAAAAATATAAAAAAAATTAAAAAAAAAAACAAAAAATATGTATAAAATCCAAAAAAACATATATTTACATAAAAGAAAATAAAATATAAAAAAAATAAATTTTTACTTTGACTTTTATCGGGTATTGCATGTTTCTATATTGGCAAAGAGGTGTCCATCTGCCTTGTAATGTTTTATCAAAAGATCAGTAGTTTCACCACAGCTTTCTGAACCTTTTAATGTTATATTTGCTGACGATTATACTGCATTTATTATTTTAAATTTTTATATTCAAACTTTCATCAAGAATTATACCTGAATAATTATGACAACCTGGAAAGCCCAGTGGATAGTAGATACTCTTTGCAAGGGTTGCCACCTCAGTCGTAAATTTTTTTTAAACTGTGCAAAACATTTATACTTTCGAATAACTTGCAAAAGAATTACATAATATTTTCAAGTTCTGTCAATTTCCATTGGTAATAAGTAATGCTCTTCATTGAAAACATTAATCAAACTAAAAATAATTGATGGTGCTTTGGCAGTTGTAACTGAAAGTTCGCGGAATAAGTTATAAAATAATTGAAAATAGTTTCTTTTTCCTAACATTTTTCTACATCAAGTAGTAAATTGGACTAATGTATGAATTGTAATATGATATAAATTATATTACGAGTGGCATGGCAACCCTATTCTGTGCATAGCAAAATATCTTCATCTCGCTTAAATTGGTCTGTCGATCATGGCTTAGATTGATTTTGTTTATAAATCAGACTAAAAAATTTAATAATCTTACAAAAGGCAAGCCGGGGTTAAATCAGTCAATTGGTACACCCACGACTTACCAGCGGAAGTATAGTTGGTGTCTTTGTACCACTCAAGTCATTTCTACAAATATTACACAAATATAAATCTAAAGTAATTTTTGTACTAACTGAAGGAAGCATTTGTAGATTTTTTTGTCATAATTTTATTAATGCAACTATTTTCGTACGAGTATATAAAACAAATATAAGTCTGGTTGTTTGTCTTTTTGTACTTCGAAAGAAGAACGATTTAGTAGCTTATTTGGTTGGTAACGACTCGCCCGGTTTGTTACTGCTGCCTTACTTGTACCACCCTTAAATCAATGCTCGCCATTGACATGTTCCGTTTGGCGTGAAACAAGGCGGCTAAGTAAACCGTTGCTAACCTAGTCTAAGGTTGGCTAAGTGTTCTTAATTTGGTCAATTTATTTGTCTGTCTACAAAAACTGTGTGGGTTTAATTTAACATGCCTGTTATTATCTTGCAATTTTAAGCAATTATATTGTGTTTAAAGATACTAGTGTGGACTTATACCGTTATTACACACGGGTATATTTTGTGCCCTTAATGCAGCTTCCAACAAAACATTTTTAGGAATGTATAGTAAAAAATGTCGAAGCATCTTATTAATTCTATGGAGATCATAAAGTGCACAGATTTTTCGATGAAGGATGAAACTCACTGGCTAAAATTTAAATAAGCGAGGGAAGATTCCCATTATACATACACATAGACGCCATTTCCAATAATAAATTTTTAGCCTTGTTTTGACTTCGAATAGTAATGTCGAATCCTTTCTTAGACAGAAATGTAGGGAAATCGCGCCATATGCATATCTGATTATTATTATTATAGAATATGCCCCGGATTTCCATACAAGTTCAATCAAGAGCCGCTATCTATTGTTACAAATCGAAAAGTTATAAGACTATTTAGTCACATTGTATACAATATTTACAAGAGATGTCTTATTTGTTAATGCTTCGCATATTTGCATGGCTGTCTAAGCTTCCTTTTTTCTATACATATGTCACCAGAAGTTTAAGCAGTTTCCTCAACCCCCACCCCTCTCACCTACCCTTCCATAAGTATACAATTAAAGTTATTCTCAGTAATCTCATTCAAGCAGCAACAAGTGCAAAGGCAGTATGTAAAGTGCAGAAGGACTTCTGGTGACCTTACAACTTACACTATGGCTAAAAGTCTCTCTGCAAATAATTTCCTAACAAACCCTTAAATTCAAATAAAACGCTACAATCACTGCCAGTTTTTTAATCAAAATTCTATTTATTGCTAAAAAAAAGTACAGAAAGTTTAGAAACTGTTTGTCGTTTGACGGAATATTATGTAAATAATTATAGTTCTTGCTCAGGTAAACTCTAATCTATCATAAATAAAAAAAAAACATTTTTAATTTAAATTCAACAAAAACAATCTTCTCTGTATTTGTCAAATATATAGCTTGAGGTTTGTAAAAAAGCGTTTAAAGGTTTAAAAATGAAATCCGACTGTAACAATGTTTCTGGTTTGAGTCGTTAATTTAGTATAGGGTGTGTTTTACGAATTATATTTATTCCGTGGAATGTTTCAGTCGATTTATGTTTTACAAAATAAAATCCATATAGAAGCAGTGTTAATTTTGGTGAACAAAATCTAAAATGCAAAGTTCTCGTATTGAAGTATATTCATTGCTGACAGGTGTAAAAATGTTAAAATAAACTTGTACTTATTATTTTGTAATTTAGTGATATACTGTATTCTACATAATTTTGTAAAGTTTACTCGAATGCATATTATTTTGTTAAACGCAAACACCATAAAAATATTCTGTAATATTATTTAAATATATATACCTACATACTGCCGAAGTTTGTTTTTTATTTAATCCTTCAATCTCCCCCTTGTTGGTTAGGGTTTCTTGTGTAGATAATGATTGGTATCACCGCCTTACGCCTTACCTGTCGCCATAACGTCATGATGTGTTCCGGTTTGGAGGGTAAGGTAGCCGGTAAACTTACTTTTAGGCTCGAGGCCTAACATCCCGGCCTCAGGTTGGTAACGCACCATTACCACCTTTAATGTGTAGGTGGCGTGAATTTCTTAACATCAGGAAATGCGTCTGCTTGTTTGCCTTCCAATATCATAAAAAATACCGTGTCTTTCTACAAGGCAGCTCGTAAATTGCGAACCAAGGTCAAATGAGTCATTACCATGAAGACCAACTGTGGTCAAGTGTCATGAACATGGGCGTCGCCAGGATTATTTTAAGGGGGTGCATCGCCATCTATACATACTGTTAACTAATATAAAACATCGAAATAAACATCTATAGCAACATACATATTTATATATTATGAACACAAACACACATACATAGCTATATAGTCTCGAAAAGCATTACTCTCCCGCAAGTTCAGTCATGTATTTTTTATATCTACTTTCTTTCCGGACAGGGGAGTGCAGTTGAACCCCCTTGCACCCTGCTGCCGGCGCCCATGGCCGTGAAGCAACTTGAAGAAAAGTAAACATAAGTATGGATCCACCGCCTTGCCTATTCCTAACGCCATAATGGCGGTCATGTTTCGGTTATCACGGTAGCGTAGTCAATGGACTTTGCTATAATAATTGGCTTAAGCATTAACACATCGACCAAAAGACAGCGGCGCACCTGCAACATATTTGGTGTCTATTGGCTACGATTGTCTCCTAGGGTTCTGTGCTTCTTCGCTACCTTAGCAAAAAAAACAGTACTATGCGGTCTGTCTACCAGTTACCTCTACCAGTAAATTTTCTCGTATGAATTGACAAGGCTAACGCATTCGCGTTTAAAAGTTCCAAATGTATGGATTTGTTAAGCTGTTTTAAATTTCCGCTAGAGGCGCTGCCGATAACTATACATTTGGGTCGATAAACTCAAACAAAAGTGAATCCTTCCAGAAGTTACAAATTTAAATAGAAAAGACAGTTAAAAGTAATCAACATCATGATTTCAAGTCTCGTTGAAGTTCATAAACAATCGAAGCATGGTCGTTGCCAGAATTATTTTCAGAAGTGCTTCTCCATCTATACATACATAAAATATCGAAATAAACATGTAAGTATAGCAACGTACATATTTACATACGAACACAAGCATACATACATACTCTCGAAAAGCATTACTCTCCCGCAAGTTCAGTCAGGTAATATTTTCTGGATAGGGGGGTGCAGTTGCACCTCCTTGCACCCTGCTGCCGGTGCCCATGAATCGAAGTAATACCAACTTTTTTGAACATTATGTTGAAACTCACTTCGGCATTTAAATCTATAACGACCGGCGTGTGTGACTTAATTCTCCCAATTTGTATTATTTATCGTGTTGGTCCTAGTGTCCTGTTTAGATTAGACCATCTGCCATCCTGCCTAGCAGAGCCTTTACCATGAGTTGGTATAGAATATGTTGGTAAGTTACATTTCGAAGAATATGACACTGCCTAAAAATATGTTTCTCTTAGTTACCAATAGGGGCGATGTCCAAAGTTTAATGAAAGTTTACATATAAATAATTTACAGAGACGGTTGCGAATATAGTAAACTTGACAAGCCGTAAACTCATGGTACCTAAGGGTTCAGCTCATTAGTGGCTAGCAAAGGCTGAATAAGGTCATTATAATGGCTTTCGTATCTCGAAAAAGCGTTTGATAAGGTTGTACGTAAAGAAGTTTGCGTACAACCTTAAAAAATATAACGTATCTTCACGCCCATATTCTCGAATAGGCAGGCAGAGGCACGACCAAGGACCCCAGTTTAGTTTGAGATATTTCACCAGATTATGGGATAGACAGGTCTCTGCTGCGTGCTATGCAGTCTATGTATTTAGATTGTAAAGCATATATGCGGGTGGACCATATCAACTTAGTTTAATGTTAACACTGGCGTCAAAGATCCTTTCAAAGGAGGAATCAAGGAGGGCCGTGTTTTGTCAGCACGCTTGTTTATCTTGCATTGGGACAAATGTCAAATCTATGAATGAGTATGGGTGATGAAGTGCTGAACTGCCTGCTTTATGCAGATGATGCTTACTTTTGGGCTACACCATCTGTGCTACTAACACTGGTCACAGTTAGGGAATGCAATCTTGGACCAAGATTGACTGTTCAAGATGTTGGTGTCTTTTTTTTCAATCAAGATTAGTAGGGTTACTCTGGAAGCTCTATTCATGTATTATTGGAAGTTGGAATCGAATATGTCATTTTAGGTACTCTTGAACACAATACTGGCGAATTATTACCATTTAGTTAATAGTAAATAGTAAATTATTTTATCCTATTCGTTGAATTTATTTGTAACTAAATGTTAATAATCCCCTAATTCTGTGTTCTAAAGTACCTAAAGTGACATATACGATTCCAATTTCCAATTCGCATGATATCGAGATTCAAGAGTAACCCTATAGGTCAGTTCGAGATCTTGTTGAGGTTCGGGTCGAGATCTTGGTCGCGAATCAAGATTTTCGAGATTGAGCAGAAAAATAAAAAAAAAATGCGTTGTTTTTGGTACCAAATACTGCAAATTGATAGTAACCAGTATGTTAAAATGATGTACATTAATTATAATTATTTATAATTAAGTATATTTTTCAAATTAAACAACATTGTATGAACACAATAATCATCGTTTATTTTAAAAATAACAAGAAACAATCAACATTTTAGTGACTTAAATAAAATAAATGCAATTATTTATTTTCTTATTTAGTAAATTTTATTTTTAGCGCACAAATTTGCACAAATATAAGCTTTCTGCTCATATGCAATTTTCAAATCTCCGATAATTAGTTTAGAATTTTCTTGCTGTTATGTTACTCCAGCAGGAGTTGTTTTTTCAGTTTATTTCAAAAACGTCAACATGCACAAATTTTCTATTCTGCGCACATTTACTGCAGATCGAGCACTAGTTATGTATCCCGATCATATCACTCTAGATGCTACTTTCTTGCTGGGGGAACGTACACCTTGGCGTGAAGATAAGTACAGTACGTAAATAAGTACAATGCACCTAGCGCTATGGTCATTCACAGCATAAATAAGAATAAGTATATAAGTTTAGATTTATAGTTTGGCACAGGTTCAATAGCAAAATAAAACCCTTTGGAGCATATTTATCTATATATATATAAAAATCAATTGCTGTTCGTTAGTCTCGCTAAAACTCGAAAACGGCTGAACCGATTTGGCTAATTTTGGCTTTGAATTATTTGTTAAAGTCCAGGGAAGGTTTAAAAGATAAGAACAAGGGTAAAAAAAATACGAGGGAACTAGGGAAAAAAAAAAATCCCGTACAAACTGAACGGGTGGAACGAAGTTCGCCGGGAAAGCTAGTTTGGACATAAAAATTCTTATTCAGCACAAAAATGTAGTTAATACTCATTTTGCTCTAATAATTATAAATATCTATGTAAGGTCTAGTTGTACGAATTAGCATAAAAAATTGTTAAAACTTCAAAACTAAAATAATCACAAACAAGTCGGTTGTATTGGCTTATCAGCGTAAATTAATGGGAAAAAATCTAACTCCACAACTAAAATTAGGAGAATGAAACATCACCATATGTATCCTACAAATACGCATGGATTAATGATTTAAAAACGATAAGTTCGGCAAAAATCATCTTCAGCAAAAATTCCGAATAATTCACGGGTTTCGAGCTGTCTGAAATATTTTTGTATTTTATCAAACAAAAGATTGCGTTTTCTTCGGTTACGTTTTGGTGGCTTATAAAAAAGGTTTCGGCACTTAAGGAATGCCCACTCGGTTCATTAAGCCTATTTCCCTGAATGTCCACTACCCTGAATGTTTATTGTCCTGATTGTCAATTTCCCTGAACGTCCGTTCCCTGAATGTTCACTTCTCTGAATGTCCACTTCTTCGAATGTCCTCTTTTTTGAACGTCCATGCTTGAGCCACATGAAAATCTTTTCTTCAAGGATGACACTGGTGCGTTGCCATCCTTTAGGCAGGGATGTTATGCCTTATGCGTTAGTCTGCCGGCTACCTAACCTTCCAACCAGAACATGACAGTGAGTATTGCGGCTAATAGATAAGGCGGTGGTACCTTTAACATTTAAATTTCCTGGTGAGTCGTCGCATAAATCTTGTCAAGATGTTAGACTAGTTTAAGCTTCGCTCGCCTTTTACGAGCTGCCTGGTAGTAAGGGCAGATTGGCCTATTCTCAAATAGGGTGCCTATGCCGGGCCAATACGGGCGACATGGAGGCCTCGAAAAAAGTATTTGTAAAATCTTCCGATGATAAGGAAATGTTCCTGAGTGAAGAAGATCATATTTCTTTGTTTGTAAGAAACCTTTTTTAAAAAAAAGAAAAAAAACTGTACAATAAAATCCTATTTTTGGAGAGTTTTGGCGCCATCGTAAATGAAGATGGTCGTAATTTTTTCTCAATTATTGAATTTAGTGTAAAATATGAGTAAAATTGGTTAATTTGGGTGGGAATTAGTTTAATTTTGTTCAGTGAAAGTGCACAAATGAAATAATCATGAAGAAATTATTGTATCGTGATTTTTTTCGCAGCCGCCAGATCTCATAAACGAGCTTGTGTAACGAAACCACCGCTTTACTCAAGACCCAGACAAGACTTTGTAAATAGTAACTAATGACTGAAATAAAGAATTAATACGGAAGACATAAATTGAAAACATATAACAAGAAAAAGATTAATAATACGAAAGACGTGGCTGTATGGACACAGATCCTTTGCCTTTCCCCGCCTGGGATAAACTTAAAAACAACAACAACCTATTTTTGGAATTAGACATTCGGGAAAGTGAACATTAGAAGTGTACATTTGGAACAGTGGACATTCAGGGAAGTAGACATTCGGAGAAGTGTACATTCGGAGAAATAGACTTTCAGGGAATTGACATTTAGGAAAATAGACCTAATGAACCGAGTGGACATTCCGGTAATAAGACATTTAAGTGCCGAGAGGATAAAAACTTTTTCTAATTTTGCTGTCAACAAATCGAACTTGTAAACACCCGTGCCATCCCTCAACTGGATTGTGGTATAGTGCGATTCGTAGGCACAACCGTAAGGTACTCAGTGGCAAAGACTCTTCAGTGTGGACACAACTTAGTATCGCCTGGTTTAGATGAGGATACTAAGCCCGCTCAAAAAATATTTTTTTGAACCGTTGAGTCATGGTGAGAGGCACCCGTTCTTCTTGTACATCTAGCGTAATTGTGTATATTTTGCATTTTGTGATTTGTACTTTATGAGAGCAATGCTCATTTCGCGTTTTGTACATTATGTTCCGAAGGGAAATAAAAGTCTACTACTGTAGTCTTTGATAAAAGTTTTACGGAACTGTACCCAAGCAAGAGTATGAGAGAGAGCGCGGTGCGCTCCCTCGCTTCCCCGCAAATATCCTCCTCCGTTACCTTAAAATGAGTTCTGCACAACATGTTACCTATTTTAAGAGGCGCATTTAAGTTTTGTGTGCACTGTAAGCTAGTGTCTACAATAAAACAACAATACATCATTTGAGTTTTTTATTGACGTTAAAGTAGTTTTTATATTATAAAACAGTTTTCTCTCAATATTTGAAAAATACAGACAAAATTACACAACACATTTTTGGTTATACTGGTTGCCCATTACGTAGCAACTTAACAAATCGGTGTAAAACACTCGTGTCACTTTATATTGACCCCACAACGGTCGAGACTCATATAACCCTACCACTGTAGGTGCTACTAAAAACAAGGTAAAGTGAGCGACGACGAAGTCGCGTAAGAGGAACTAAAAATCTAAGTCAAATACTGTATCCTAAATATAAGAAAATCCATCGCTAGTCCAGTCTCCGCATACATGTGTATCACTATCCGTCGACACTTCCCCCCTTTCATATCATACATAATATTAATTACAATAGATCTAAATAATTACAGTACGCTAAATACCTACTTAAATTTAAAACACTACTCCTAAACCTGGACTATTTATGTTTTGGACAGAATTGATGCCACGAAAATTAATCACTTTGCATACAATTCAACGAACCGATGCAACTTTTGTTGTGTCAACAGTTTAATGTCCTTTAAATACATTATACAAAATATTTTTAACTATACACACGTATACACAGGTTTGTTTTAATACAATTTATAAATTAGTTAGTGTACAATGTACTTATTTGATTATTTATATAAAAAAAAAACTTGATTAAGTAATTAAATCAAAACTTGCAGTCAAGTTAGTTTGTCAAATTTTGGTCGTCCTAATTCGAAGACATAACAAAAGTAAAAAAAAAAAATATTAACCGAAATATATTGCCAGTTTTTTACTTATTCTATTTTTCGTTCATGAGGTGGAAGAAGTCGCTCCTAATAATACGATTTTATAATACAAAGGACAAAAAATACAATAGATTAACAAGGTCTATTTGGGAAAAACAAACCCTGTGTATACAATATCATTTAATAATTTAAACCACAGATTACAAGTAATACCTGGAAACTCGGCACATTCGAGTCGTGCTTACAACGAATTGTGGCTTTGTGGAAAAATAAAATATATTTTATAACTTTTATCACATTCCGAGAAACAAATGTAATGTGTAGAATTTTTTGTAGACCGCCTGTAGGTCGGTTCCGCAGCGAACGCGTGAAGCGGAACGTCACCTTAACTACGGTTGATTACTTCTTTGCGGGCGTCTTCGTTTCCGAAGCGTCCATTTTCTCCTCGGTTTTAACCACTTTGTTATCACCTGTTAAAAAAAATAAAAAAGTTTAGGCCATTTATTGAATGATATTCAAGTTCTCAACTCTACAAAATGTACACACACACGGCTCTTCTGGTGTTAGAAACAATCATGGCCTAAAGACACAAAAGATTTTACAGATGGTCTCTTGTGGTGGTTAAAGCTTATTTAGCAAATAACAGCCATCTCACCCACACGACAGTAGCAGAAATAGATAAGGCGGTGGATCCCTACCCGGCCAATTTAACCTTATTTGGCAGTGTACCGATACAAGATAATCTATGCTCGCCTCTTACGGGCTGTCAGGCACATGCAGATGGTCTATTCTACTCGGCGGACCCGTACATGGGAATATAGTCATAGTAACATCATATGTTGTCCGCTCAAATGAAAGAATGTACTGATAACGAATTTTACTAGCCGAGATGTAATTTGCTATGAATATATACAAGTAGATAATTGAGAAAAAAAATTGAAAATACATTGTCTGCCAAGTTACCATGTGCTATCCAAAAAGCATATTTTTTTATACCATATTATACAAAATTCGTGAAAACCTCGTAGCTTACTCGCAGGTAAAGTTTTATGGTATAACCCCATTACGTTAAAAGTATTTTTTTTAATTAACACCTATAAGTAAATTATTCGAAAAACCCAATCGTTGGACAGTGGAGAGCAGAGTAAGCGTAAAAATATTTTTTGGTTTATTACCGTTGTGCGTGTCGTTCTCAGCGTCAGTGTGTGAACGCCTGCGCTTGCGCGGGAACTTCCAGCCGCCGGCCGCGTGCTTCTGCTTCGGCAGCGGCTCCATGTCCAGCACCTGTCGGACACATGTACAGGCTTCATTAGATAAATCTGATATATGACAAAATCTTGTCAAGATATTTTTTCAGGGCCAATACGGCCGTCGGAATTTAATTACTCTTGTGCTATTTTTTATGCCTTCCGATAGCGAACAAACACAGCTCTCTTGAGGGTAAGAGACCAATCAGGTCTATGGACCCACATTTGCTAAGGTGCGTCGGCCGGAGAGTTGGGCCTACTGTGCAACACTAACGGCTACCCAACCCTCCGGACAAGAACATGTCACTCGGATTATAGCGTCAGGAATATATAACCACTTGACAGTCCGTGGGCACTGCAGTGCCAATTTTTTTTTACGCAGAACTGTTAGTGACACTACAGTGCCACAACCTCAAAGCGTTTGCAAAAAACTTGTTTATTACAAATTAGTTTTGTATCTGTGCCACAGCTGTAGTATTTAATGTTAAGAAAGAATTATAGATGGCATAAAAACCTAGTTATATCCATTTTGATGCGCTGTTTAATCGACAGAGCAATTTCAAAGTGAGATATTTTTTTTTTTACTGTGATTGAGCAAAAACTGCTGAAGAAGAATGTCGTCAGTACTTTCATTTTATTAATTAAGTCTTAAAGTATGATTTGTTATAATTTTCTAGATAAAATTCACTTTACAGTGATGTATAAATATAACGTTTCATTCTGCAAAGTTCATAATTTTTACAAACAATATAGTCAAGTACTGTTTGTGAGTAAACATGGCTGGTTTTGTTGTTTATTTACGGATTGTCGAATTTAAGTTTTATACACTATACATATTTTCAACTATATTGATGCCTTATTTTATTACCTGTCTAGCAGTATTTTTTTTTCATAATCACAACTATAATTTTCTTTCTACAAACGTTTTTATAGGAACAGGTCACGCGATTTTTTTTGTGCACCTATCGAGCGATAGCGCTGGACGGTTCTGTCACATCACTGTTTGCTAGCGCGGACAGTCAAGTGGATAAGGCGGTCGATCCCTACCCGAGAAAATTTGAGGTGCTGCTAGATAGGTTGTCTAATACACACGGAGGACTCCGACCAATACGAATCAACTCTCAAAACATAAGAATAAATTAGAAGTTCCATACCTTGTGGATTTGTCTAAACGCAATCTGTCTTAAGAATTGTTGTGCTGATGCTGTAATATCTTCACGTTTTTGTGGCGGCATGTTTCCAAGGGCGTCCTGTAAAATAATCAAGTATTGATTTCGACTGAGTAAAGGTTAATTTAGACCAAGCGCATCAATATTTTTAAAGAACTGAACATATTATAATTAACAACAAACAAAAGAAATAATGTTCAAAACATTTTTGCTAGCTGCTTAAAATAATACCCAATTGCAAATTTTCACGAGGGCTATGATTCAAGAAAGTATTAATTAATACCCAGCATTGTCTTGGATGTATTTTGAAGAGTAGCTTACTACCTTGTCGCTATCACTGAAGTTTTGAGTAGTGGTATAGAATATGGAAGGTTCTCTGAGACTCATAAAGATAGTTGTTACAAGGTGGTAGCTCCCATCTTTTTGTAAATTACCATATCAATACCGCGTAGGGATCTCAGCCTGATTTTGCACCCCCACATTGTCTGAATGCCCAGTCTTCTAGTCCGCCGTCGTCACACACACGGGCAGTTCAGGTCTATGTTCTAGCAACAGCCCTAAATAGGAATTACTTACCAACTCAAGACGAGTATCCCAGTCCGGTTTCCCAATCCCACATTAATGACCATGTTCCCAGTCTGCTACTCACCACCAACTCCTTCTCGCAAGGGTCTCGCAGGCCGGGTCCGTGCTCCAATAGCAATCCCCCGGCGAGTGCCTCACACACACGCCTTAGCGCCTCTCCCGGCGACAGCGCCCCACCAGCAGACTGCATCACACCCGCCACCAGCAACTCCATGGCCTAACACACAGTCATAACATTTTGACATTATATTTAAAAAAAAACTACAATCCAAATAGGTTAAAAATAATTCTATTTGCAACAGACTAACGATCGAATTTAAAAAAAAATCCAGTTTGTAAAAATGTTGATATGTTTGGATATTTGTATTACACATTTTGTGTGTTTGTATGTGTGCGCGCGCATAAGTAAAAAAAATCTGTACGGAAGCCATAGATTTAGTATGTACAAGATTAACAAAGCGTGGGAGAGAGAAGTCCTTATCAGGTACAAATTGCCTTCGAGGAACAGAGAGAGAGAGTCAGATACCTATGTGCCAATATTTACGCGAGTAAGAGTTCATACTGTCATAGTGCGTCACTGTGAATTTTGTGAATTAATTTCATAATCTTACTATTTAAATGGAATAAAATATAAAGGCAATTACGATGTCGTGTTCTGTAAGCGCTTGTGATGTTACAAAACGTTACAATCCTAATATATACACATTTCATGGGTAAATACAAATTTGACATAAGAATATTTAGAACTGCGTTTTGTTAGTTTTTTTTGCTACTAACCTGCTCAGAAGAGGATTTTTACAATATGTTTATTTGCATTGTTTTATTTATAATAGTATTTTGTACCCTTAAAAGGCATAAGCAAAGATATTATTTCAAATAATAAATTTTTTGTTTACGCTAGGGCTTGACAACGCGGTGACGTCCTAAATATCGATGAATGTTAACCAAAGAGTATAAACACTCCTTAGCAAGAGATTTCAACATTGGTTGTTTAACCAACTTGCGTTTCGTAAAATACATTTCTACTTAAGACTGAGATGCGCTTATACGTA
>NJDC01005126.1:154796-167575 GCA_002245475.1 Calephelis virginiensis
ACTCAAATACTACATTTACGTTTTATATAAGGAAAAATAAAGAAAATTAAACATGTGACTAATAGATAGGTGCGCACTCAATCTATTTTTTATTGATCGTAAATAAATTTTGAAGTTAATAGCATTGTAAAAATTTTGTTTATTCTTTTCAGTTAAAATTTGAAAAAAAAAAGGCGAAGTATAACATAACGATATTTATCTATATTCAAAATTTGTACGGTGTTAAAACAAACGTGATTAGAATAATCAAAAGTTTTTTTTTAAATTAATAATGATTTGAATCGTATAAGCTGTAACTACATACAAGACAGAGTACGCACGAGTTGTGTAAATTTGGCGATGTACCTGGAACCACTTGGCGTGCCGAAGGGCGGCCAACGCGTCCAAACACTTCTGCCGCGGTAGCACATCCTTGTCGTCTCGCTTTATGTCGCCGCCCTCTAGCGACAACAACAAAAAGGGTGTTTGACCATCAACAAATCGACGTAAACGGGGCAAACATGGCGGAGACAGGGGACGGGGCACAAGAGCCAACCGGGCATAGGCCGGAATTGCGCCCGTATAATAACAGTTTATACATATACATTATACAGTTCTAGGCATACAATGACGAGATAAATCAATAGATAAAATATATTGACGAAATAAGAGTAATAAATATAATAGTTATGACAAATTTGGGGGAATGTTTGCTCCGTTTCAGTAGATAGCAATATACCACTGCGGAGTGACGAGTGATATATCCAAATGGATGATCAAAAATCCTTTTCTTCTTGCTGGATTCCCTAAACGGTATTCACACCTAAAAATAAGCATTCAACACAGTGCCCAGAGGGCGGTAAACTTGAACAAATTATCTTTACGTTAAAAATAATAAAAGTAAGAGGCAATACATAATAATAAAATTTCATTTGACATTCCTCATAATAGATAGTTTGTTCTCATTGTATATAGTCCGTGCTTGTGGTGTTAACGATTTCGACAACCAATTTCAATGGGTTCCTGTAATCGTTAGATACAATGAGGAAAGGAGTTTACGATAAATTCATGGCTAAGATGAAATTGGCATCGTCGATGATCGCAGTAGGGTGGTCAGTCTCCACCATTACACTAAGACAGTTCTACCGTAGGACTAATGAGACTTTTATCACTGTTTCTGTTATCGAAATAGTTTAACTAGCGATTTACTACTTACATTTGTACACGTAGATACGACGGAGTCACTCATTAAAGAAATAAAGCCATATATTACAAAATTATCATATTTTTGTGAAAGTAACAATCACCTATGATCACAAGTGAACCAACACCATATAGTGATGAAAAGCTTTTTACCTAAAAATCGTTATAGTATGAATTTGTCACATACTATGACATAATTTTAGAATAAAAAAACCAACAGCTAGGAAATAATGAACTTCAAGTAATGACTGTTTTTTGTTAAAACAGGTAACATAAAACATGATGTGACTCCGTTTTTCCACACTGTATATATGTCACCAAAAATGTAGCACAAACCAAACTTAATACAAATACCAAGAAAATGTATAAAACTATAGACAAATATTGATTAATATATCCAGATGACACAAATGAGAAATTAAAGGCAGTCGGTTTAGTCATATTGGATCATGCATGCATCACAATTAATCTTCTAAAAAATACATCCATAATACTTAGCCTCATAGCAGTTACCATTTTGATTGAGCGTTTTATATATTTCCTAGGAATAGTATCAATAAACTCCTGGATTTCTCACTTATGGCAACATATACACTAAAAACCATCATAATTGATATAATTAATAAAAAAATATCAGGGCTAGATTTAAAACTCACCGGTTCCACTATTCCATACACAGAAACTTGTGAATGGTGACCTTTAACAAGCTAGTGCCTTCAATAAATTGGTAGTGTGGTAAACCTCAATGTGAGTCATGTAAAAGTGTCCGTCCTACAGTAGAACCCGGTGCTAGAGCAGTATATTAGCACTAACCTGTGGGTTCCCGCATTACTGCCGACGTCAGACTGACCAGCACATTGACATTGCCGTCCGTCACTGACACGGCTCCTTCGGCTGGCAATAGTTCCACTTTGTATTTTGTATCTTCGCCTTGACTCTACAAACAGTTAAAATATAAACTGAAATATATGCATAGAAATTATTGTTTGAATAAAGGTTTTATTTATCAATGCTTGTAGACAAATATAAAAAAATCAAAAAGGTTTTCAGTGTTTTTTATTTACAGCAATTCATCCCGCTCCTTTGTATTCGTAAATTTAGACCGGTTAGTTTTTTACCAGGCAGGTTGTAAGAGGCGAGCGTCCATTCGTTTTTAACAGACAGTGTGACTAGGAAAATTTTACAACGACTCACCCAAATAGCGATATCGCTTTACTTATTAGAAGCAGAGAACATGTCACCGTGTGTGTGTGCATGAGCATATGTATGGTATGAGGTACCTTGATCTTAGATAGGTGAGATGGAAGGTCGGCGGCTACCCGCTTGAGAAGCGTGACGGTGGGGCGGTCGTGGCAGAGCACCACGAGCCGCACGTCGCGGTCGCCTCGCAGCAACAGTCCCTTGGCCAGCAGACCCACGCGCATCACGCCCTTCAGGGCCCGCGCTCCGCTTGCATCACCCGGGCCGCTACCAGCCGTCCCGCCAGACTCGCCTTCCGCACCAAACGAGAACCTGCACACACAAGAAAACAGAATTAGTTATTCAATCGTATCAATTATTAAACAATTAAAATATATGTAATAACTTGAAGCTTGGCTACTTTGGATATTTAAAGATACTGTAATTATCTTTTTATTTCAATTACCAATTAAATTTTTTACTTGTAGAAAAATAACGATTATCATCTTTCAACATCGTGTAAAGATGCGCTTTGCAAAATGTAACATAATTCTAGATTGCTTACGACTATAGTATAAGAACTTACAACTGATTGTCACGGCCATCTTCTTTGCCATCGCTCTTGTCATCTTTCTTATCGTCTTTGCCTGCCGCTTTAGCAGCTGCAGCCTAAAACAAAATACATGTATTCTTTAATAAACACAAAAAATATTTTAAATCAAGTGTAATTGAAGGTAAAAATAGATGAATCCAAATATTACTCTTGGTACAATAGCTTTTTCGATTTCTAAAAAATATGTAAATTCGTGGCCCTGTTACAAGTAAGACACCATGTTGAAAGCAATGCCAGCTTTACATTTAGGGTATGCTGTGGACAACAATTTCTTGTCGGGAGCCTGCAAAGTTCAGTAAAAGTAGGTGTCTAGTGTGATAATGGACAGTTACCTTAGCACGTGCGGGGTCAGCAAGCGCGTCAGAAAGCGACTTGAGCGCGCGCTCGACATGCGACACGGCGCGCTGTATCTCCTGCAACTGTTGCTCGGTGGGGTAGATGTCTGCGTGCTTGGCCAGCACGTGCCTATCGTCGGAGGTCTCAGGCCGACGCGCGAACATGGCATGCGCGTGCGCGTGTGCGTGAGCGTGCGCTCGCCACCACTCTCCGCCGCCAACACCCGCGCCTCCCTCCCAGTACATGCGCTCGTCTTCCTCCATACCCTGTGATACAACGTATCATTACATCATTACATCATTACATATCAACACTTGACAAACACTTAGAGACAGTTTATTATTTAGACCGAGATTTGGCGAGATTCAACCAATATAAATATGATAGACATTCAGCATGACTAAAGACGAAGCATAATATGTAATATTAATAATTAACCTATTTTCAGTTTGAGACAGTTGTGTGTGTCAAATGCATGCTGGTATGTGTGTTGATTTTTTGTATCAACTTATTTGTACCTATAATAATGTATTATATTTATCTATAAAACATATTACTACTTCTCTTCCAAATAAACAAAATGTGCCGAATTTCATTTTTACAGAATGGGCCACATAATGAAATGACAGATAACCATAGACTGGTTGTAAAAATTCACGATAATTTATTAAATTAAATTAAAAAAAATACCTCGTGCATCCGCCGGCGTGCCCATAGTTCATCACGAACGAGCATGCGTTGTGCTTTAGCTTCGGCAAGTTTACGTTGGTGCATAGACGGCTTAACTTTCACTTCCAGATCGGGTTGAACCTAGAGATTTTTCGTACATTAAAAATAAATCCACTACATACATCCATTTTTTACAGATAGTTATTATTCACTATATCCTCATTGAATTTTGTAATCATTTGACCCTCGGAACTCTTAGCAGCCACTTTGGCCACTAGGCTCTACAAGTGCCTCAAACCTTTTACTAAGTAATCATAGGATGAAAAATGAGAAATCTTATTTTGGTCAGTGTAAAATCGCTTCAAGTTCCTAGAAGTGTGCAGATCTGTATTATTTATGTATATGTATTAAAATTTTAATTTTAGACAAGAATAATCAGTACATTTTGAAAACTCGTTGTTTACTAAGAAATAGTATTTGGTTGTAAGTTTTGCAAATTCAAAATTTAACTACATTTCTATGTATGACGTCTGAAATCATAGACAATTTTATATCTTTTTAAACCCATAGCAGTTAGAACTTTAATTTTCGATATTCAAGTTCCAGATAGGATTACGAAGCTATATAATATCTCGCCATGAATTATGAATTTCGTGAGTGTCCATTTGTACTTACTTTCTTCTTGTACTGTAGACGATGTCTCCTTCCCTTCATGTGCATCTCCTTGGCGTTGGGATCGTTGAACTTGCAGTCGCATAGTTTGCAATTAAAGCTGACCGCCTTGCCGTCCTCCCCGCGGATCTCTTCGATGTAGTCCTGCCCCACAGGCTGCACCTCAGGCTCAGTGTCGTTCTCCTCCTCCTTATCGTCCTCCTTCTCCTTGTCCTTGTCGCCTGCACCGGACGACACCGTGCTGAGTCCCCCGGACGCCACGAACGCAATCTTGGGCGCTCCTCCCACAGTTTTTTTGGCTATTAATTTGAAAAAGTCCAATTTTCTCCGATGTTCTTTTTTTAACTGACTTTAAGAGAGTTTCTATGTTTTTTTTAATGAGAGAAACAGGCGGACAGATTTCCTGTTGTTAAGGAATAATCGCCGCCTACAAACACTGACGATGTTACAAGTTTAAATTAATATTAACCTTCTAACATAGACTTAAAAAAAATTACTCATAAGGTAAGGTGAAGAAATTTTTAGACACACTCCATATCTGTACCGAGTGTTATTTACAAAGAGAAAATTTGACTTAAACAATTTTATCTGCCAGTTGTCGCCCAATACAGATATGATGCTGTGGCGTTCGGGGAACTTTTATAGGTAATATGTTCTCCATTACATTAAGAGTCTTAAAATTTGGAGAACATATTGAAATCTTAAATAATAATTACAAAAAATGTCACAATAATTATCTCTGTGAAAACTTTCTGCTGATAAGGATACATTAATGCATTAAAAAAAACTACTAAATTGTGGATTAGGTGGGTCAAACAAAATAAACTTGTTTTTTTTTCCAATTAATTCAACAGATTCGTAACAAATATGTCCAAAAGGCAAGCAGTAAAATTTAAATGCAATCAAAGTTTTTTTTTATATTTTGAATTAATTATAAAATCTATGCACTAGTACTAGAGTAAACATGTATTTATAGCTTGTGATTAAACTGTTATCTAGACACTTGTTTTCTTTTAATTGGTGAAATATCACTACATAGTATGAAACAAAGTCGCTTTGTCTGTCCCTTTGTATGGTTAAATCTTTAAAACTACCTACGCATTTTTTACGTTTTTTAATAGATAATGTGTTCATAGAGGGAGGTTTATATGTATATTTTATACCCGTGCGAATTCGGGGCTAACCATTTGAGAAACCTTCGGGGGTTTTAGAGAACTAACAAAAACGAAAACTTATGGCAAACTTCAGCTATGCGTTGTTTACCATAGAATCTAGAATCGTGTGCAGCTTCCACACTTTTTTGACAGTTATATGAACACAACCAGTGGATTCTAAACATTTTATACATCATATATTTTTGGGTAACCAATGACCTTTAGCAATATTCTCAAATAAATTCTAAATAAAACAAAGAAATAAAAACATTCAATACAATAAGAAGAAACCAAGATTTACAAGGAATTTGGTGTGACCCTTAGTGAATATCGGAAGATGGTGCCACCCACCATGAAGTGATCCATTTGCCCGTTTGTCTAATTTTCTCTAGTAAAAATAATTTAAGCTCAGAATAACTACAAAAACCGACTCCAATTTCTTTAAAAGTCGCGATTTGATCATATTTTAATTCACATCTATTTATTCAACATCCCACTAGTAATTTCGAGTATTAAAAAATAACTCAAAAACTAACTAAACTAATATGGAAATTCGAAACCATGAACTATCTCGCCAAAAAATAATCATCAAAATCTGTATTGGTTGAGTTTTTAAAAAAACAGTCGAATTGATAACCCTATTCTTCTTGGAGTCGGTTAAAAAATGTGAAATGACTGTTGCACTTACCGGTCTGCAGTTTGGTGGGTTCGGCGGAAGGTATCGGCTTTCCGAGCATAGTGTGCAGTTTGACGACCTTCTGGTGCTTGATCCCGCGGACGTGTGCGGCGTACGCGTCGGCGCCGGTGCACGTGACGTCACAGAGTTCGCAGCGCAGTGCGGACGCGCCGGCCGCCCGCGCTCCGCCGCCGGCCGCCGCCAGCTTCACACCCGCCTCCTTCTTCTTGTGCTTCTGGCCCTCCAGGTGCTCCTTGTATGTCTAGAATACGACCATTAATCATATAATTTTTTTAACAACAAACTACCAAGTCACCTATCAATAACGGTTATGGCACAAATATTTATCCAATGACAGATATAAGACCAACGACTTTTGAAGATTTAAAAAAAACGATAAAAACAGCAATTTAGTAGTAAAAAGTAAAATAGTAAAAAAAAACTTTTGGTGGTCAAAACTATGCCTAGCATCTAAAATACCATCTATGATAGCAATAAGCATTGTCAACCTCAGGCCTAACATAACACTTTGAGTGAATCATAAGTAGTTTACAAGCTAGTTTCGGATACTGTAAACCCCAATCCAAAACAAAAATCAGCTTGACGGCTTGTACAGCTAGTCATCGCTAAACTCAACCTAAGAAATATTACATTTTTTATTAGATTAATCCAACCAAGCTAACTATAGCGAATTTAAAGATTACTTGGCTACCGAATAAGAACAAATGCTTTTTGATTAAGCTATATTGAGCATAAACTAAACAAAAATACATAAAATCCTATTACCTGTGGTCCAGCACAAGATATACGACAGACATCGCAGTAGTGCAGCTGTTGCGCTTTGGGTGGCGGTTTCGGACGCCGCTGTTGGGCCGCACCTACTCCAGTCTTGTTGTAATTCTTCCAACCTCTATACACAATACATTTTTTTATAAGAATGTGAACAAGCAGAGCATATAAACACATAGATGTTATAGGTGCATCGCTATCATGTCATTGGGATGCTAGGCCTTTTGTGCAAGTCTGCTTGCTACCTAGCTACCTCCAAACTGGAACATGAATGTCATTATGGCAACATAAAGTGTTATTACAGAATTTCCTACCTGGGGAAGTTGCTGCATAACACTACCACCAGTTGTCTTATGAGCAATGACCCATTCAACCTATGCTGGCCCCCTACGAGCTCCTAAGCAGAGACGCAGTTGGTTTATTAAAATACTAGCTTCCGCCCGCGCCTCCGTCCGCGCGGATGTCGGTCTAAAACTGAAAAAATAAGATTTTTTTTCTATGTATTTTTCCAGGATAAAAACTATCCCATTTTATGCCCAGGATAATATGGTATAATTAGTTTCATCGAAATCAAACCGTTAGTTTTCACATGATGCCTGAACATACAGACAGACAGGCAACATTTTTTTAATTACATATTTGGGTTTGATATCGATTCAGTAACACCCCTGCTATTTATTTTTTCAATATTTTCAATGTACAGAATTGACCCTTCTACAGATTTATTATATGTATAGATATCAGTGTGAGCCGACTCACTAAATGCATCAATATAAAATTCCTGATAGCCAAATAATCTAAATATTATTAAGAATTGAAATTGTGCAATTCATAAAAAATGACTCTCATCGTCTTATTAAGATACAAAGCATTTAAATCGGTATTTTCGTATGAAAAAAGTAGTATACAATCTAGTAATTTACAATTTTAGTATGAAGCCCGTTTGTGGTAAAATTTTGCAACAACTGACCATAACTACTCCTGTCATCGTAACGGCAATGTCTATCGTTGTCATGTACCAACTTGTAAAATAGGGTCCTCGGTAAAACTATGTCACAAGCTTCACATCTCGGTCATAAATAAGCCATGAAAAACCGCTCCGTGAGTTCTTAGCCTTAAGAGTTGTGTATAAATATAATAAGCACTCACCCCCCACCGCCGGTTTTCTGCTGCGCCACATACATGGTAGCCGCGTTGTAGAGAGCTGTATCATAAGCAGAGTTGCCCCTGTTAGCCGTCTCTACAACACAACACACACGATCGCCTCAACATATACACATCACGAACTAATACAACATATTACACTATATATTGTTTGGATATTTCATGTGATTGGAAAGAATTTAATACGAGTCAGGCGAAGTCGCGTGAGTTGATGTATGTATTATACATATTATATAAAGAAGCATTAGATACACTTATGCTAAACAATTATAGTACATAATATAATTAAAGATATATGGTATTTGGCGACATAAAATGTAAGTTATTATTTATATTAATAATTTTGACGTAACATTTTTAATTATTTATACGGGATACTCACGATCTCTTTTTTATTTTATTTGTCAATATTCCGGCCTAGTTGCATAGGCCGTGGTCACGACCACGTGACAAATAAAATAAAAAGAGATCGTGAGTATCCCGTATAAATAATTAAAAATGTTATTAATACGCGACGATTTAAGTTTAAAATTTTGACGTATTCTTTATCCTGCTGTAATGAGATAAAAAGAATTTGAATGTATTGCATGTTAAGCACCAATTTAGGACTAGCGCTTACTTATGTGTTGGACTAAATATTCCAGCTACAGGCTATCAATGATTTGCATTGCAAAAAAAGATGGTGATCATCTTAGGTATTACACGAGATATTATTTTTCAGTGAAAATCCATCTGTTTGTGTGCCTTTGAATAAGTAACTATAAATACATGTTAAATGGTTATTCTTTTAATCACATCATGTGCTTTTTAAAAGATTAAAAAGCCATTATAGTTACATTTTATTATTTCAATTCAGCTTTGTGTCATGGCTGTTTATGATAAAACATATCCTGCTACTTTCAGATAATGAAATTTTTTCATGGTAAAAGTATCACAGTAAAGAAATATTTTCATAATGTTTTATTACTACTAAATAACTAATGAGGTTCATATTCATGCAAATGTATGGAGTTTGTTCGAAACTATAATCAAAGAACTTTTTTATTCACATCTTTGTGCAATGTAACACTTTTTCATATAACACATTCAGACATTGGAATAGATCAGATCAGAAACCACATTTTATGTAGCCAAACACCTTTATCCAACTCTTGAATAATCTATAATAAATATCTATTTTCTTATGAATATATGGTTGTATGAAAATTTGAAATAAAATTCATGTTTGTAATTTACTATGAAGAAAAAAATCGAAATGACACAGTGTATCCAACTTACAGTTCTTGCGGCTTACAAAGACTAGTGTACTTTATGGTAAACGAGTATTATGTCAAAGTGTGCATGAAATTGGAACAGTTAGCATAAAAGAAATTTAAGATTGTGTTGAGCATAAAATGTTATACACAAAAATATGCAATTTTTATTTTGTTTTAGGTTTATTAAAGTAAATCCCGCTTGCTTGCATGAGCTGCAAGAACTGTACATCATAACTAAAAAATATATGGGAATAAAGACATTTTTAACTAAAACATGCAAGATCTTAAAGATTTCCAGATGATCAGGATTTAGATGTTTTCAATAGCATTTCATGCATACAAAATTGTTGGCTATAAAACATTTTGCATACATCCAATGGTTTTTTTATGTTAAATAATGACTTAAATGGTAGGGTTGTTTTGTATTTCAGATTTTTATTATTTTATAATATGTCAAAAACCTACTTATAAGATTGATTTTGTTTATGCGTAAATTCTATTTGGAGTATCAATATATTATATAAAAAAAATTAATGTGTGTGTACTCCTACTGTGTGAATGATTAGAAAGATTAACTAATTTAGGTTTTAAAATATTTGTGGAATTTCACAGGAAGTTTTAAAGATAAGAGGATATGGGAAAAACTGCAATAAAACTAGGAAAAAAAACATTTTTTTTCTGTACAACCTAAACCAATAAAACGAAAAGTTCACTGGGACAGCTAATTGTTATAACGAAATATAAACACTTTAAAAATATACTCATTCCATAAAATCAAAAGTTAGGTTCTGAACCTTGCTGAATTATGTTGCCACAAATCATTTGCCTCTCTCATTAATCTCACATAATATTGTTATAGTCTGGTCAACGAGTGCCTTTTTGGTCAACTTTTTTCAGCAGTCGGTTTTAACGGTAACGGTTTTTTTTTAAAAAAAACATAATTATCATCAAAGATTATGTTATCGAAAAAAAAATTAAATTATCTCATAAACAACGCATTTGTTTATAACAATTTTTCAAACAATAGGAGATAAAAATTATAAAAAATCATTTTTAAGTAGCTTCTGATCATAAAAAAAACGGATCAATAATAATATTATGAAAAAACAATATTTTTCAATGTTTAATAAAGCTTTATAATTTTTTAGCTTAGTAAACTGTTAATTGTAAAATAAAAATTTACAATTTTTTTATTTTTCCAACGGGAATCTATTCTAAGACCTTTGAAAAATAGTTCCGCGAAAGGAAAAAAAATCCTAGAATAATAGTTTAACAGTTATCGCACTTCCAATGTTAATGTTAGTGCTACAAAAAATTGTTAATTAATGAATGGATAACTTATGGAAAAATCGCGATAAAATTTTTTTGACCACGGATTATTGTTTATTGATCTGTCCTGTAGGCACCTGAATTTTTTCAAATTTTAATTTTCATATTTAATAAGTTTAAATTATATTTACTCATTAAAGGTCCGAAGGTGTGGCTTCGCAAGCCGGACTACCCGTTTTCGGGCGTATTATCAATCCGCTAGGAAAATTATGAATGTTAGTCCTACAATTCCGGGAGTCAGAACTTTTTTTAGGAAATTTCCTCCTCTTTCTGAATCTTTTTTAAATTTGAAAAATCTTTATAAGTTTATGAGATATTTTCAAAAAACTAAACCCCCCCTTTTTTTTGTTAATTGTTAATAACTTTTTTGAAACTTCATTGATTTTTGAAACTATCTAGATGCCATTCCGAATCGAATGACACCTCAATCATAATTTTCGGAGACTGTTGAAAAAAGTTGACCAAAAAGGCACTTGTTGACTAGACTATTATGCGTCATTGTAGAACAGTTTTTTTTATAAATTCTGTAAAAATTGGCTTTTCTTTAAATTTTATATTGATACGAGGGTGGGTGGATTGAAAAATATTTGGGCTAACCAAGAAAATCAACACATACTAAATCTGTTATTTAAATCAAGTATTGTTTTTAATATTTTAGTCAGTAGTGGACGCCGAAAGCTTTCCAGATCCTAGTTCATCTTTCACTCTCTCTGCCATGCTTGAATTCTGCTATCAATTTATTGACGGATGAATAAAAGACAGATCAGAATCTCTTTTATTATAATTATTATTAATATAATAAATGATTATTTTACGCGAGTTCTTAAAATGACTTGTCTAGTATTGTTTTTGAGGTAAATTCTAGTATCCTGTATATACGAGGGTGGATCCAAAAGTTCGTGGCCTAACCTACATGGAGCTATGACATCTTTTTAAAATCTACCGTCATTTGTTAGTATGTCTCATATTGATTTATTGTGCGCAGTTTCATTCCGATACTGCACAATATAATTTTTCTGTGATTATTTGTTTGAAGCAATCTGACGCAATTTTCAATAATGGAGAAAATTTAACACCGTGCAGTCATTAAGTACCTCAATAAAAAAGGCCTATCACCAAAAGACATCCATCAAGATATGGTGAGCACTTTGGGGGAGTCTACTCCATCGTATTCCAGTGTCAAGAAGTACACAATTTCGCGAGACTGTTTGGAACTTTTTGAGGAACTTTTGTCTAGATTTGTTACCATGGATGAAAGCTGGGTTCACCACCATACTCCTGAATCAAAGCAACAATCCAAACAGTGGAAAAGATCAGACTCTCCTACACCAAAAAAGGCTAAGGTCGTTTTGTCGACTAACAAAGTCATGGCTTCTGTTTTTTGGGATGCAAAGGGCATTATTTTTGTACATTATTTACCGAAAGGTCAAACTATAAATTCTAGTTATTATTGTAACCTTTTACGAAGACTCCGGGAAGAAATAAAAGAAAAAAGGCCGGGAATGTTGCGTAAGAAAGTTTTGTTCATCAAAACAATGCACGTGTTCACACTTCGGTTGAAACAATGTTTGTAATCCATGATTGTGGCTACGAATTGCTGCCCCACCCACCTTATTCGCCGGATTTAGCCCCCTCGGATTATCATTTATTTCCAAATTTAAAAAAACACTTGGGTGGCTCGAAATTTTCGACCAAAGATGAGGTGTAAACGACTATTTCGCCGACCTTCCGGAATCTTTTTTTTTTCGAGGGGATAAACA
>NJDC01005129.1:0-18200 GCA_002245475.1 Calephelis virginiensis
GAACTTTATATTAAAATATATTATCTGTTGTATGTTATAACGCCCAAGTCTAGTTATGATACGGTATACAATTTTAGCTAACATCGTTTTATAGGTTTGATGTTACCAAATACAGACCGATTCACCAATATACAGTTTCAGAATTCGATACCGAATATCGATGTATAGTTTCGATTCGATATCTTAAAACTCTTAATTACACACTCCTAGCTCCGACCCATCTCTCGTATATTACAACATTACGCATTACTACACTGAAAGAAAGGCAGCAATATCTTTAATGCTTGCCCTAAAAATTCAAGTGAGCCTTCTGCTCGTTTGCCACCTTTGATGTTACTTGTAAACAATTTTATTAAATGCACATTAACAGGCACTTGCGTGATGTAGTTTTGTACAGCGACATCTGTGAACAGTTAATGACATTTATATACTTAAAATATTAAAATACAATCTGTTAGTTTTTATAACAGCCTCCAGACTGCAATCTAATTTTAATATTATTTACATATTAAAATACTTAGGAAGCGATATCGCTTCTTTTAAATTGTTTGTTATAAAAGTTTATTGTTAACTAGGTAAATAACAAATGCCTGAAAATTATTACAATTCAATATAACGATAGACGTTTTATGAAAAGTAATATTGGGGTTTCGAAAAATAAACCTTTAAAATATTTATTGTAAAAATATGCTACATGTACCGAAACATATCTGACGTTATGGCTATTATTATAGCTATGTGGTGGTACCAGCCCATGTTAACAATGTCACAAATATTTAAATTTTTTCCCCGTGTTGGTCCGGGCTCCTTTGCAGAATAGACCATCTGCCTTCCTGCCAGGCAGCTCGTAAAAGGCGAGCACAGGCTTACCGTCACTAACACCGTGACATCTGACTAGGTGGTAGAGTTTCTCACCCGGATTGGTACCACCGCCTTACCTATTCCTGTCGCCATAACGTCATGACGTGTTCCGGTTCGGAGGATAAGGTAGCCGGTAAACTTACTTTTGCTCGAGGCCTAACATCCCGGCCTCAGGTTGGCAACGCACCATTACCACTTTTGGTGTCTCTAGGCGGCGTGAATTTCTTTCCAACAGGTAATCCGTCTGCTTGTTTGCCTTCCAATATCATTAAAAAAAAATACTTTTTTCTTTCTAGAAAAAAATACCATGTTTCAGCAACCCTCTTATCTCTATAGGGTTTAAATTAAAATTAGTCTCCTCTTTTTTTCATTAAGTAAGGCTTTTAAATTAACTTTAGGAGGTATTATTACACTTTCTATTTATCTGTCAAACTTTCAATGCAATTTTCACAACTAGGAAGGTTAATGATTTCTTTCTAAGATATTACTGGCTATTGCTATAGTTACCTCCCCGAGTGAAGTCTCGTCGGGTTATGGATTACAGCTTTGAAATAATATTATTGAAAAATCCAAATGGGACCGTAATAAAAAGTATTGGCGACAAATCTTTTTTTTCTGACTTATCGACAAATTTTTGGTGACGTCTAACGGCCAATATTAATAATCAATCCTAATCCAAAACTCGCTGTCCAAGATTGATATTTTGATCCATTTTTATGTTATCGCTTGCCAATAATATATCTGTGCACAGGATAAATATGAGAATGAGGTATAGGATAGGCCGGCGGATACGCAGCTATCTAGATTTCTTGAAATCCATTAGATTGACATACATTATTAACATTGGCCGTAAGCTTACTTATTACTATCTGCACTTTAAGTTTAGGTTCGTAAAACGGCTGACCTCTCAATCCGTGAATTATTACAGACTTTTTTGAATAAAACCTAGATAAGAATAACTTCATATCCTATCTATTAGCATTATTTTATTCTAATAATTATAAATAAAAACAATCAATAACTTTTTCTAACCCTATAATTTATGTTGATAAATAAAATGTTTTAACGCGCTTAAAAACACGAGGTTGCTATTTTTATATGTTCGACGCCTATCACCTATTATATTTTTTATACTAACATTTTATTAGGCACATGGTTGGACCAACTAAAATTGCGAAAAGATGTCATCATTTGGAAACACCTTCGGGAAAGTTGGACTTCATAAATGTTATTATTTATTTATTTAATTTACAACTCTCCCACAATTTCAACTTTAGTTGTGATAACTTTTTTATACAGTAGAATATGAAATGTTCAAAGTTTGTTGGAAGTTTCAAATAATTTTATTCGAATTGCACTAATTTACTGTATAAATGGAAAAATGTTTTGTGGAGAGTTTATAAAATTTGCCATTAAGTCAGTATTTCGATGATGGAATCAAAAAGAATTAAAAATGAATCTCTTTAAATATTTGGCGACATAGGTAGTACCTAGTGAAATCGCAGTCGGTTTAAGGCCCCATACTTAGTCAGCCAGAAGAGCCAATCAGCGCAATCCCCCGTTCCATGATTACTATGAAATATTGCGCTCTAAAGTAAATGTCTTAAGCGCCAAATCTCTATTTCTGACACTATAAAAGTAATTTGAAAAAATATATAAAAACTGAAACAGTTATCTTTTAGGCTTATCTTTGTTTTTGTTAAATCTGGTGTCGATATTTTCATAATTGAAGTAGACAGATGGGTTTTACTTTCAAAAAAGAGTTAACTTTTTGATTTTCTTCTATCAAGCAAAGTGAAATGAATCGTGTTTTGGAAACACTAGTCTTATAAAGCATATTAATGTTAATCTAGTGTAGTTTTGTCGCCAAGATCCATATTCTCTTTGTATGAAAAAAAACAGTATATTGCTGACGTATTTTAGCAAACATGGCTCCTTAAGCATTTATATAAATATAATATCTAGAAGTTTAAGACGGTAGTTAGAGCAAAGCTTACAAAAACTTGAAAGTATCAAAATATTGTTATAACTGACGAAATTTAGTACTTGATTTCTGTAGAAGAATAGGAAGTAATTCACTAGTCTAAGCATTTGATGTTCGCTTGAATATAACGTAACATTATCTACGCACCTACGACGCACAACCGTGGTTAAACATCTTAACGACTTATACCTCTGCTGTCTTATTAATAAACGCGGCGTAAATTACTCCAAGGTTTAACCATGAATTGTAGTCCTTATTACAATGTGATACAGACTATTATATCAACTTAATTTTACACAGACCTTAGTCCATGTTTATTAATAAAACGGCTAGAGTTTGTAAAAATGGCATCTGTAACCAGATCGATTAATCTCTCGCGGGCGTAAGCGAGAGAAAAATTCTCTAGTTTTCAGGGCCTTAATCTTTCTATTAGAAATCGACTGTGACCTTTCTGCTTTTACGGCTTTCACTTATAATTGAAGTAGCTTCATTAATGTGTTTATTAACGTAGCAGGTGCTATTAGCAAAATGGCGTGAAATATGTAATAAAATTAAAAGGTATCGGAGATTTAACGGTAAATTAGAATCCAAGCAATTCCCGTGGCTTCGTCCGCGTTTGCAATCATACTCATTTGATTTCAATTTTTTTTCCTTGGTTATATATATACCAACAGCATTTCTGCCAAGCAACAGAAAAGAAAAGAGGGCGTTTACCTGATACGCGAATTTGGTGCTTCCAATAATCGTATTTTAGTATTTCGTGGTTTTGTTATGTTTGGTGGTCTTATTACGCAAGAGTCTTTTATTGGAAACGAACCATTGTCGTGAAGTCATAAAAAAACTCTTCCATATTTATTCCATAACTTAAGAGGGCTCTTCCCGGCATCAACGCGCTCGCGTTGAAAAGCTTGTTGTTTCATCCAGCGCAATGCAGCGAAAAAGAAGCTCAGCGAAAAAAGAGAGATAGCGCCTGAGAGCTCGGTTTGCATTCGGTAACTTCCAAAAAAGTGAGAACGCGATAACATTGAACGGAAAATATTGTGAATAAATTTCACAAAACATAAAGTATCTTCACGCCCATATCTTCGAAGATGTAGGCAGAGGTACAACCAAGGCACCCACGACTAGCCGAAGACACTAAGTCCCACAATGTGATAGGTGGCAAGCCTATCGCCAACTGGGCACATTTCCAATCCCGACAAACATTTTTTTTAACTAGAAAATTGGAAAAATCCAATTTTCTTTTTGTTGGCCGACCCGGGATACGAACCCGGGACCTCATGCAGTCAAGTCCAACACCCGGACAGCTAGACCACATTCACAAAACATATTCCAGGAAATACGTGTTTTTCGGAAATCCTTACAAGTTCGTATATTAAATGATTATCATTTAGAATCTTTATTACATCTGCGAGGTTTCTATGAAAATATTTTTGTTAGTTTTACTATTAATGAGTTCATTATAAACGACCACAGTTAAGGCAAAAATTGTGAAAAAAGGCAGATTTTCGGAGGTTTATAGAGAATTGGTTTCTCCAGATTCAGATTTTTGTTACCATAGAAACATAGGTATAGTGCGAAAGATACCAATTAGTTCAAAAGTTTCAAAGAAAGATCTGTTACAAAGCTATAATCACGTAGGTACGAGCGTTTGTATACGAAAAAGAAGCCGGGTTGGCCGCTCTTAAGACGTTTATGTCAATAAGTTCAGTGTCCAATATTATTAATAAATAATAAACAAGAATAAGATACTGATCATCGAATCTGATGCATAGAAAAAAATTGTGCGTAAAACGTATGTGCGGAATTTTCGTAGACACAGGCACATAACGCATATCTTCTTTAATTCCCCAAATTTAAATTGAAAATCAATAATCCTTTGTCCTGTGGTCTTGATTAGGGGTTAAAAAATGATTTAGTGTTACTAAATTATAACTTACTTGCTTTTCCGACAGAACTAAATATAGCGACACACTCTCGCTGTGGATATGCAAAGATTGCGGGCTAAACTGTACGCCGCCGTGGTCAGCGTTAATGCGCGTTAAAACCCCCATTGAATTTTTTTGCACAATTTTAGTTCGGTGTGGCTGCCAGGATTTGTTACTTTATCGTATCATCATTATAATCAACGTCCTAGCGTGTCCTATCGTAATCCCGCTTGTTTCTTACCCAACCCAAGGTCCTCTTACATTTTATATCACACTAGCGGCTTCGCGCGGTTATAAAATATACATATTAAACCATATCTTCAATCACTTTATCTATGAAAAAAAAACCGCATTAAAATTCGGTGCGTAGTTTTTAAGATTTAAGCATACAAAAGGACAGAGAGACAGAGGAAGTGACTTTGTTTTATACTATGTAGTGACCATAGTAGTGACAATACCTTTTTTCACAATGTCTAGCTAACGTTATTTGGTTCGACTTTATTCACCAGTGCCTATTGGCTTTATGGTGTTGCAGCTTTTGTTTGGCACGTAGATTGCAGAGTTTCGCAATACATGTCAGTGCCACCTGAGGCTGCTTGCCTAAGACCATGAACATGTGCTGCAATGTACGTATATGAGCGTGTTAAAATCGTTACTTGTAAGATACGCTACGTACACGCTACGTTACATATCTCAGTAACATGCACCGCTTGAGCCGTTCGAATATCGGCCATGTTTCACTGTCATATATAGGAACAAGTCTAATCAATGTTGATCATATACGCTACTGCATAAATACCTGTCTATATTTTGTGATACACCTGCAAAAGTTTCTTTTCACAAGCAAAAAAGTGCTTCACAAACAGAATATTATCCTACACGTATTAGTTCATAAAAAAGTATCTTCACGTCTTTCTTTGAAGAATAGACTACCTGCCTTCCTGCCGGGCAGCTCGTAAAAGGGGAGCAAAGGCTTACCGTCACTAACACCGTGATATCTGACTAGGTAGAGTTTCGCAGGGACTCACCCGGATTAGTACCACCGCCTTACCTATTCCTGCCGTCATAACGTCATGAAGTGTTACTTGTGAAAAAGGAATTAGGCTAAATATTTTAGAAGAATTAGAAATCATAAAACACAATAATGTATCCAGAACATTGTTGAATGAACAAATAAATATATCGAATTCCCCATTATTACGAATTTTTAGCAGCAATCGAGTCGAACAGAATCCCACAATCGATTCGTGAAGCGGTTACGAATAACTGATATTGGGGGGCTTGCTCTATATAAGGCGCAATCGAGGCGGCGGCAAATCACTCGTGTGTCGTCGTTTGTACGGTACGGTCGAATTCCTGAGGATGCCTCGGTGTAGAGGCGAAACGTACGTCGAGTGCGATTTGGTGTTCTCTGTGGTGAGTGCTTCGACAAAGTTGGCGAAGGACGTGACAAGTGGTTTTGTTTCCCATGTTCGGACTATATTTGTGATCTGGTCGCGGAGGTGGGAGGTGGGAACTTTAGGTAGGGTTGTCACATGTAAAAAACGTGACAATTTATATTATTTCCCGAGCTCTTCCTATATTCGTGTTCTGGTCGCGGAGGTGGGTGGTGGGAACGTCAGTTAGGCTTGTCACATTCTGTGTCGTTTGGAGGATTATTTGCAATAACGGTTACACTGCCTAAGCAGAATTAGCAAAATAAAGGCTTATTTTACATCTTTTATAATGGATTTCCGCAAAGTAACGCCTGATTCAATAAAATATGTCATGAAGTGTTCCGGTTCGGAGGGTAAGGTAGCCGGTAAACTTAATTTTGCTCAAGGCCTAACATCCCGGCCTCAGGTTGGCAACGCACCATTACCACTTTTGGTGTCTGTAGGCAGCGGGAATTTCTTACCATCGGGAAATCCGTCTGCTTGTTTGCCTTCCAATATCATAAAAAAAGGCACCGACAACTAGCAGAAGACAGTAAGTCCCAGAATGTGATAGGTTAAGCCCCTTGAGTACTGGGCACACGTCTCAAATCAGGCAACATTAGTGTTATTAGAACATTGAAAATACTAATTCTCTATTTTTTTACAGCCCCACCCAGGGATCGAACCCGAGAGTACACGAAGTCAAGTCCGACACCGGACAGGTAGGCCACAGAGGCCATTCACACATTTGTTAAATTTATGTTACACAACATTAGCTGCAGGTGACAATCATATTACCATTTAACTTGACGAAATGTCTGTTTTTCTTCCGACTCCCAAAAGAAGAGAAGTTTCTCAGTTAGACTACTAAAAGTTACTGTAGGACAGGATGGCGATCCTTGTTAAACAAAACTTTGTATGACACTTTGTTAACTTAATTTATTTCAACACCCACCCCTTGAAACTTAAATAATTTATCATCAAAGTTAATGCGTTTAGTCCTTCATGTGATAACAAAGTTTCAAGACATTATTTTCGTCAGCAAAATATGATACTTGCAGACAAATATGTATACTACATTTGAAGATATCATATGTCTAATACTCATTGTCTAACGGAACCTAAAATGTAAATGATGCTTTGCCAACAAAATATAAAGTTAGCAGCCATCTTCCGTGCGAAATTTGAAGACGCTAAAGGCAGCAATTGATGCTATGGTCAAAAGAGGAGATATTCTTAAACTTAAAAAAATCAATAACCCTTGGCATAATCTATCCATAATGTAGTTAAGAACCATGTCGGTTATGATAGCTTTCAAACAATGAAATTAACATCTAAATCGGTCCTTAGCTTAGGAGTGATGATGCTACAAACGGACACACACACACATTTTTCTGAACTACTTGAGAGACTTACTGCTGTAGTACACACATAGATATATCTTCAGAGAGTATCGAGTTCTAAATCTCACGATCCGTGTGGCTTGTTCCACATTCATTACCCTTTTTATAGAAACATGCCGGTTTCGGAGATTCTTGACTCCACCCTTGGATAATATCCGAGAGATTTAATCATGAGATGTCAATCTAGGTCTTTTAGGGAACCTAAATTCATTTACGTTCGTTATGTTTGTCTGGATTGCCAATCTTTCACCTGTCATTTATTCCACAATAGCACGTCTTCTCTCGTTTTAACACCAACGCTGTCATTCAATCCCACTCTTTTTTGGATATCACTGTTGCGGATGCGGTCAGTAAGGGTTACCGACACATATTTTCCTTAGCGCTCTCATTTTAAACGCATTTATCCTACTCTCATGCTTTTTCTGACATACCTAACTCTCGCTTCCATACTATAAGGTTGGGATTAACACAGAATTATGCAAAGTGTGTCTAGCTCATTGACCTCGCTTTAAGACAGCTTACCAAGTGCTCTATTCACACTACTCCCTGCACATACTCTGCTTTTTATACCCACAGTGTAGCCTTCGTCCCTGCTAAAAGCACAACCATGATATACAATGTTATTAACATGTTCCAGCACTAGCACTAAAACTCTTGCGACTACGTCTCTTTCAAATATCATTATTTTGGTTTTCTTCGAATTCAAATCTAAGCCTATTTCTTTAACCTTCAGTATCTATAACCAGTGTGTGCAGTTTGAAGGCATTTGTCAAAATATAAGATAAACAAGTTGTAGTAAAGGCATATAGGTAATATGCCTGGTTGCCGGGAAGTTTGTTTTGCCGTTTTTTCTCCTACGGAAACGGTAGTAGTATATGGTAGATAAGACTAAAATTAATTTACCAGTATTTGTAATAAATTATGAAGCTTATTCAAAATATGAATAAGAGACATTAAAATATTTATTTATTTTTTATAAATTTAATTAAATACTTGCACATCACCAAGTGGTAGAGTATGTTAGTATTCTTAAATATATTTGTAACAACTTTTTAGCACACATATTCTTTAAATAAATAAATTTCATTTCAATTAATTTTAAGCGTGCTAACAACACACAGCCCTGCTTGACGGTAATATTAACTTCAAACCAAGGCGGTATGTTGCCGTATAACTGATGGCCCTGTAAACGGTACAGTTCATACGTGAACCCTTGATTTTTACACAGGCTCAGTGACCGCACCCCCACAGTATTCGGATACTCTACCGGTCCCCTAACATTTGTTACAAAGGAACCAGAAAAAGTCCCGTACGGTCGGTCTGCCAAGCTTGATCTCAGCTGTAACCATATCTACTCCAGCAGCCTTACCATATCTCATACTTCTAATCTCACATTCCACATCTACCATCATAATGTCTTCATATGTCCCCGCTGTTTCTGACTCGTTTTAATTCCACTGACCAACCACGAGGCTCAGGTTCGATTCCCTATGAGGGCAGGCGTTTGCGTGATTAACATTGATACGTCTGAATGGTATTGATAGGCCTGGATGTTTATTAAATTTATTCTGGTATTTATTGAGTTTCCTTGTGTTAATATTGTTGAGTAAAGCTTTTTCCGAAAGCGGTGCCCTCATGTAGCGGTCGTAATAGAGCGCTGAATGACGTCACTAGAAGGTTGTCTATGTGAACAAAATGACCCGGTTTCCTAAAAAACAGTACCGAAAAACAGCGTTGCCGTCATCTGCGTGACTGCCAAATCGTCGGTGTCGATTGGTCTATGAACATTTTCTTGTAGCGGTGAGGCCATTTTTGAACTAATTAAATAATTGCCTGTCATTTGAAAAGATTTCACTGTACCAGCGAGGACGGTTTAATTTTTATTTTACTAAAACACAATTAATTTCTTGTTTGATTTAAAATATAGTCAAATAAGAAATTGTAAAAAGGCCCCCCGTGTTGCTCCAGGCTCCTTTGCAGAATACACCTGCATCCTGCATCTGCATTCCTGCCAGGCAGCTCGCAAAAGGCGAGCATAGGTAATGTCACTAACACCGTGACATCTGACTAGGTGGTCGAGTTTCGCAACGACTCGCCCGGTTTGTTACCACTGCCTTATCTATTCCTGTCGCCATAACGTCAGCGCTTGCCGTTGACGTGTTCCGTCGAAGTTCGAAGGATAAGGTAGCCGATTAACTTACTTCAGTTCGAAGATTAACATAACGGCCTCAGGTTGGCAACGCACCATTACCACCTTTGGTGTCTCTAAGCGGTGTGAATTTCTTACCATCTTTAAAATATACGAGTAAGGCTAAATCAAGGTAGTCCATCTGCAAGCTACTTACTACGTCACGTACTTATGTCTGTTCACTATAAAAAGACGGCCGTTGAGCTCTCGACCAGTCTACGTGCCTACTATCATATTATGACGTCCTTTTAAAGAAGCGACTGCTACGGTAACGTAATAAACAGTAGTCTAACTCGGCTCTGTTTTTGAAATAAATAGCTACAAATGTAAAATAAACCTTTATTTTGCTAATTCCGAGGAAGCAGTGTAACTGTTGTGGCAAATAGTCCTCCAAGTGACACAGAATGTGACAAGCCTAACTAACGTTCCCACCGCCTACCTCCGCGACCAGAAGACGAATAAAGGAAGAGCTCGGGAAACAGTATAAATTTTCACGACCTTCGCGTGGGACAACCCTTCCTAAAGTTCTCACCTCCCATCTCCACGACCAGATCACGAATAGAGTTCGAACTCAGGAAACAAAACCACTTGTCACGTCCTTTGCCAACTTTGTCGAAAAACTCACCACCGGGGACACCAAATCGCACTCGACGTACGTTTCGCCTCGACACCAACAGTTTGCTTCTGCCATCTGACAAACGAGGCAAACGGTTATAATAGCAACATTGTTAATAGTTTAATTAAAAACAAAATGAATTTATAAAATAAATTACTTTTTTGACGTGCCATTAGAAAATATTGTTAGGTACAAATCTAGTTTCACTTATGAGGGACAAATTTCCGAAATGATTAAACGTTCTCTAAAGTCCAATCATATATACGTTGCTTTTCGAACACGAAATCCGTTAAGAAAACAATGTAATGGTAAGGACAAATTAGGCAATAAAGATAAGTCAGAAATTTCCAAACTTCAATGTTTTCTTCTTCTTCAGTACTTTAGGTCTGTTATAACGGATTTCCGCAAAGTAACACCGGATTCAATAAAATATAAATACCTACAGCGGTGCATCACCACGCAATAAGTAGCCTTATCCGCGTCTTCGGGAATCCTAATTTTTTTTCAGGTCGTGAGTCGACGACATGTTTACTGAAGCACACCACTTTTCACATAAATTCGTGTAATTTCCAGCTTAACACGGACCCAGAGCAATCTTGGGCCAACCATACCATATTTTTTCAGACCAGAGGCTAAACGAGACGATAACATGAGGCTGCATGATCGCTCTTTGGTAAACCAGACCACAAGGCCAACCTGACCACCATGGACATCAGAAGTGTCACTATTTTTTCGCTTAATCTCCCTTACGTACAGTAACTCCAGGCATCTTTCATCATCATCGATCGATTCATTCAGCTTATGACCGCCGCTGCCGATATGTATGATTCTTACATTGCACTTGTCTATTTGGCACTCTCAACTCCTCGATTGGCTGTTTGGGCTTAACGCAATGGATGGTGGCTCCCATCTATCTTTTCGTACCGACAAGGGCGGATCATTACGCGTCGCCTCCAGGACACACCCTTTCCTGCTCTGCGGTACTTTTGCAGGCCAAGTAGGCGACCCTTCTGGCTAATGATCCCTATGAAGGCTCTAGCACAATAATCACCAAATTTTCTGATTAGATTAATAAATAAAGTAGAGGTCAATTGTACAATCATATTCTTACGCTAGCAAAGGCGATATCCTCAATCTATATGTAAACTTAGTTATGTTTAGAGAGAATAAAGCATTACAAGTTTTACAGTCTAAATTAATCCTCCAGGATTAATTTAAGATGGCGGGCATGCTTGTTAAACAAAACTATACACTTTGTTAACTTAAGCTTCTTTAAGACCCTCTCCTTCATCCTGTTGCTTTATAGATAAATAGTTTATCATGAAAGTTTACGTGTAATGCCTAACAAGTAACATTAAAGTGTGTAGAAATGATTAACGTTAAGATATGCATCATAATACCCTATAAAGATACTATTCTAACAGGGGGTGTGTAGCCTATCGCCAGGAAGTACGTCGGCTTGTTTGTTTTCTTGTATACACCTTTGTGTGCTTCAAAGCCCAAAAACCCATGCTGCTTATGGTAGTAATGTATATGTCGCTTACGAAAGTGCTTCTAAATCATCAAAGCAAATACAAGTGGATACTACCAGGGTGGTGGAAGATCGCACACTTCACAATTCTTCTATGAAGACTTCCACAGCAGAAGATGTAAAAGTGTAAGATCATTGTGTTCATCACTTTTGACAGACAGACAGACTTTTTTAAAACATAACAGACCAATCGAGAGGCTCAGGTTCAGTTTCCGAAAGGGGAGAGCAGGCATTTGTGTGAGAATATTGTATGATATTTCAGATGCTCATTATACTTATTCCAATGTGTATTTAAGCATTTCTTTGTTTAAATGACGTTGACTAATATTCTAGACAGCAGCGTAATACATTTGATTTCTTTTGGGGTTAGATAAATTTGTGTTATTCGTTTTCTGGGTGAATTAATTTTTTGTTGTGGGTAGGTTTGCACCACGGAAGATTCCGCAGTTGATGTCCCTCGGGTCCGTGTACTTCGATTACCCTTTACGTTTTGGCATTGGATTTCTGTCTATATCAGTAAAGCAGTTAGATGTTAAAAATACGATACATAAAGCCAAGTGATTAAAAAAAATATTCGCAATAAAATCAAATAACAAAAAATGAAAAACAAATAAATAAAATTAATAAATTCATAAGTAATCAGTGATTTCCAGCACTCCATAGTCCATATACTTTGTGTAGCATGCATGAATAGCCCTTGTCCCAAACAAGCAAACAATCTAATGAATTACCAACCTTTTGTGCTCGTGTAACTTATGTTTTTGTATATTTCGGACAATGTAAAAGATTTTTGTACTGTCCGATACGATATACCAACGATACGATTTAACAGTCGCTATTCCATTTAAATTAATTATTATAGTCAATTCATAAATAACGTTCCACCCTTGTTTTCTTATATAATGGAGGGGGTTTGCAAATTGCAAGTCAAACGTTACCGTTTCTTTTTTACAAAAATGGTTATAGTAAAGCCATTATTTTTTGTTTATGATATTGGAAGGTAAATATGCAGACGGATTTCCTGATAGTAAGAAAGTCACGCCACCTAGAGACACCAGTGATAGTGGTGCGTTGCCAACCTGAGGCCGGGATATTAGGCCTCGAGCAAAACTAAGTTTACCGGCTACCTTACCCTCCAAACCGGAACACGTCATGACGTTATGGCGACAGGAATAGGTAAGGTGGTGGTACCAATACGGGTGGGTCGCTGCGAAACCCTACCTAGTCAGATGTCACGGTATTAGTGACGGTAAGCCTTTGCTCGCCTTTTACGAGCTGCCTGGCAGGAAGGCAGATGGTCTATTCTGCAAAGGAGCCCGGACCAACACGTATTTTATTTTTGTTTTTCATAAATTAAACTTCATTTTCTATCGTATTGCTCCGAATCTCCTGTGTAGAATACAAAGTCTACTTTCTTGTCTGTCAGCTCTACAGGGGCAAACATATGATACTTGGGTGATTGAAATAAGACCTCTGGTGGTAGAGTATTGTGCAGCTATTTGTCAGAGTAGAAATCCACAGATTAACTTATTCCTGTTGCCTTATTGACAGTTAAAATAAACATTAGGCAGACACCAAAAGTAAAGTTCAAAACAAATTCACAGGTAATACCAGGTTTTAATCAATCGGGTTGTCGTGTCGTATAATTTGGAACTGTTCTAACTTCGTAATGTATTTTAAATTACAATCACAAAGGCCTACACAATGTGGTCCCTACTGAGAATGAGTTGACAACCTTAAATTGAATTGTAGATTGTGTGGAAAGTATTTTCATTTTAGAATCTATACTTGCTATCGGCACTTGGTGGAATTCCATGGTATACACACGTTTTTTTGTAGTTAACACTTGTACTTATCCACAATATACTTTGTTTAACACTTTCTGTTACTTTCTAGCCAACCGGTTTCACTTTTTACAACATCATTAGGGCTTTGAAACTAAAGATAAAAAAGACTGTTTTAATTTAACGTTCAATACTTATTTGGTTGGATATTTAACAGAAAGTGTTAAAATAAGTATGTTGTGGATAAGTACCAGTGTCAACTACAAAAAAACGTGTATATTTTCATTTTAGCCAACTTGAAAAAGAAAAAGGTTACGATTCATTTTCCATTTTTTTAAATAAGTTGGCAGGAACGAAGTTCGACGGAGCAGCTAGGTATTTATGTTTAAAATTAATTAAAATTTGTTAAATTGTTTATTTAAAAAATAATCGTAGATCAATAATGTTCATATCTGAGCAGTGAAATCGGCGCACCTCTAGGGTCATCAAGAAATGTATTGTCTGTTTCTCTGAGCCGAGAGCTTTTGTCAACTGAGCTTTTAAACTTCGTATTGTCCACAGGATTCCAAGATAAATGAGTAAGATTTGACATCATGATCTTTTATTAGTGATGACTTAGTCTATTTATCGCCGTTTACTTTACATTCAAAAACAATACTTAAGTTTTTCCATACAAACTATTAGGTAGTTGCTGTTTTGCGTCAAGCGATACAAAATTCGCCGGGTCGGCTAGTTAGTCCTCAATATTATAATAATAAAAAAAATGGGATCAAAACTCAATTATTTCCTTCTTAAGACGAAAGAAGGCAAAATAAAGTACTTAAAACTCTCTTTGAAGTATTCATATTCAGCCCCTTATGCTTAGCCTTAGCCTTTTAAATTCGTAACGCGGTATCAGACTATACATTGTTTTTTCAATTAAGGGGCCATGTATGCTAAAATACGTCAGCAATATACAATTTTTTCATACAAAGCAAATATGGATCTTGACGACAAAAATACACAAGATTAACATTAATATGCTTTATAAGACTAGTATTTCCAAAACACGATTCATTTTACTTTGCTCGATAGAAAAAAATCAAAAAGTTAACCCTTTTTTGAAAGCAAAACCCATCTGTCTACTTCAATTATGAAAACATCGACACCAGATTTAACATAAACATAGATAAGTATTATACCTAAAAGATAACTGTTTCAGTTTTTATGTTTTTTTTTCAAACTACTTTTATAGTGTCAAAAATAGTGATTTGGCGCTTAGGACATTTACTTTAGAGCGCAATATTTCATAGTAATCATGGAACGGGGGAGTGCGCTGATTGGCTCTTCTGGCTGACTAAGTGTGGGGCCTTAAGAGTTATATATCTTTTATACTTGGTTGAATGATTTTAATAAAATAATCAAACCTTATCACAATTATTGGTTTTACACCATCTATTTTACCATAACATCATGTTTTATTCCTAGTTATTTTTTATGAAATGTCTTTTTTGTGTTAGCAGTCACAAAACTTCAGTTGTCACTAATATCTACCACTTAACATCAGGGAACGATGGGGTTGACATGTCTTTGAACAAAACCCCTCTAAAACATAAGACTAAAAAAAAAAAAAACATCAGTACTTTATATACGTAATGATAATTTATTGCAATAGCCACATTAACATCGCTACACTAATTTTGCAAAGAATCTTTTTATACCAACAAACTTATGTACCACGTTGAAGCTCAGCTCAGGGAGTGGACAGCAACTGAAAAAAAGGTTTCTTGCGTTATTTCTTTAACTAACTTTTTAACTCTTTAACACTAATGTAACTAGATGCTGCTCATAGCTTCGCCCACGTCTTATCAGACCGGTAGTTATTCAATTGAAGATATCTTGGCTCCTACTGGTCTAGTTGTTTTGAAATAGGTCTATAAATTAGATATTAAGTTCGTTCACAATCTTTCCAATAATAACTTTATACAGTAAAGTGGCAAATAACTGACTCTAAATTCAATATTGTGTTCCCCGTGTTGGTCCGGGCTCCATTGTAGAATAGACCATCTGCCTTCCTGTGCCAGGCAGCTCGTAAAAGGCGAGCATAGGCTTGCTGTCACCAACACCGTGACATCTAACTAGGTGGTAGAGTTTCGCAGCAACTCACCCGGATTGGTACCACCGCCTTACCTTTTCCTGCCGCCATAACGTCCATGACGTGTTCCGGTTCGGAGGTTAAGGTAGCCGGTAAACTTACTTTTGCTCGAGGCCTAGCATCCCGGCTTCTGGTTGGCAACCATTACCACCTTTGGTGTCTCTAGGCGGCGGGAATTTCTTACCATCAGGAAATCCGTCTGCTTGTTTGCCTTCCAATGTCATAAAAAAAATGCTAGATACTGGCACTGCATCTATTTAAGACGGTCTTCCGAAGTCGAAGGACGGGTGTAGGAGAGCGAGTCACGTTGTCAGGATTGAGCGCTCGTGCTCACTCGTCACTGTCGTTCAGAAAATACTGTAGGTAATACTTACATTAGTTTACTTTTGTTTAAAGTAATTATCTTCACGACTATATCCCCGAAGAGGTAGGCAGAGGCACAACCAGGGCACCCACGAATAGCCGAAGATACTAAGTCCCACAATGTGATAGGTGGCAAGCCTTTTGACAACTGGGCACATATTCAATAACGAGCAACGTTTCTTTTTATAAGAAAATTGGAAAAACACAATTTTCTCTTTGATGCCTGACCCGGGAACCCGGGACCTGATGCATCAAGTCCTACTTTTATGTACATATTTAAAAAGTACACGACTTGGTCTTTCCACAGATTAAGCAAATTATATGCATCTGATTTTGGTGTTGGCAACGATACTTATATACAGAAATAAAAAACAACATAATTATGTATCGACACTTAGAAATATAAGCCAAAAAAACCCATTACCTACATGCCTGTTATGTGGATGTTAATCAATAAATTCACAGAAATACCTAAGCTCGAGGTACGGCACATCTCAAAGTGCTAGTAGCTGTTTATGTCAAGCGATACAAAGTTCGCCGGGTCGGCCAGTTCTAGATAAAATTATTGTCAGTTCCATTTTTGTTTTTGGCTATTTTGTAGAACTTCGACCTTTCTCCACTTTTCATCTAGTACTTCAATGATATTTTTGAATAAAATCTTTATTTCGTTATCTTTATTTCATAGGATAAATAAATTTCAGTTTAACAACTAAGAGAAAAGTTTACCCACAGCATTATTCAAATGAATGGTTTCATTGATGTCGACCTACTACTCATAAAATCCCAGATGTAAACAATAACACGAATTACTAAAGTCACTGGAATATGATTTCAGCATATTTCCATCAGGGCAACGGGATAAATATTACCATTATGTCATTCAAATGAATTTTTCGTGATATTAAATGAAAGCGAAAGCAAAATATGCCAGTCAAGATGCCGAGTAATCATTGGATAGAAATACAATTTAGTTTTGATCCTTAGGACGTATACACACAAGTAAGGAAAACCGCTATTTTTTACGTGGCCTAAAATTAAACCAGCTTACGGAATTCCTCATGATTAGAAATTCTCGTCGTCTATTGACATGGAAGTTTGTACTCGTAATGGTGCGTTGTCAACATGAGATTAGGTTGTTAAATCTCTTGCATGCACAATCATTCTTCTAGTGAGATTAGCTCGTCATTACTTTTCGAAGGTTTGTTTAAACGTTCTTATCTCTGAAATTACTAGACGAATTTGAAAAAATGTGAATGAGAAAAGTATATAAAGTTATAAATTATTATTATTTACAGATACCCGGCTCCTGAAAGTAAAAGAAAAGGATGTCTTTCAGAATATTATTGAATAAATGGAGCTATTATATTTGATCTGGGACCTAGACATTTTTAGTAGAACATTTTATTCGTCTATTAGGCGCCATCGCACTGGCATTCTGCTTGTTGTAGAATTCCATGCGCTAGTTTTATTCATTTATTCATCAATGAGGCTGCATTTTAATCAACCCAAAAAATAAAGAGATTGTCACTTCGTCGGTATGTTTTTTCATTTGTTTTGTTAAGAGATTATTCGTCCAATTATGGATTTGGATAGTTATTATATGTAAAAGTAAATCATAATAATTATATGTGGAATCACTTCTGAATTATTCAGAAGTGATTCCATATCAACTTGATTAAGATTTGAATAATAGTTTTTTTAGGTGCTGAAATTGAAGACGGTTTTCTGCTTTTGTTCTGCATTTTAAAGATTTTTTTTGAAAATAAATAAATTTTAAATTAAAATAAATGATGAATTTTAAAATTTAGAATATTACAGTTGCTAAGTGTTACAAAATTATTTAAACTTACCATCACATTTCTACCGAAGTTTAATCCAGGATTATATTTTAAATATTATTTTTGAAAGACTGTCATCGCATTTGCAGCTAAATCTTGTTGTTGCAGATGTTTATGAACTGGTGACTACTTTCCATGAGGTCCATTCGCTGGTA
>NJDC01005129.1:18501-41091 GCA_002245475.1 Calephelis virginiensis
GTCAGTTAGGCTTGTCACATTCTGTGTCGTTTGGAGGATTATTTGCCACAACGGTTACACTGCTTACGCGGAATTAGCAAAATAAAGGCTTATTTTACATCTTTTTAATTCAATTTTAAGCAAAAACTACAGTACTATTTTAAGTATCACAAATAATTATATTTATTAATAGTGACCTTCGATTATATTCGCTACCATTCTACGTGATACGGTAACAACGAAACAAATAAGAACATTCTGTTGATATGTACCTCATTATAAACTAGCGGCTCGCCCCGGCTTCGCACGGTCATAAAATATAAACATAAACCTTCCTCTTCAATCACTTTATCTATTAAAAAAACCACGTCAAAATCCGTTGCGTAGTTTTAAAGATTAAAGCATACAAAGAGACATAGGGACAAAGAAAGCGACCTTGTTTTATACAATATAATGATATTAAATTCTAGAAAGTCATCATTTCACAGGTAGCATATATTTTAAACTTTAAAGGCTGATTGTTCCCCGCAACTTTGCTAGTTAAATGAGGTTTTATGTATAAATATCCAAACGTGTATGTTATAGTATATCGTTACTATACGCAAAAAATATTACGCTTTGTTTCCATTGTCGATGTCTTGTATATAAGCTACGACCTACTCTGGCTGTACGCTCAACAGAAACTTTCATATCTTGATTTCATGGACCTACATACAAATTGTGAAAATAATTATGATTTCATATTATTTTTTGTTTCAACAGAAATATTAAATACCGTTACATTGCTTGTGACATTAAATTTTATGATAAAGAAAGGCAAACACGCTAGCAGATTTCCTGATGGTAAGGAATTCACACCGCTTAGAGACATCGAAGGTGGTAATGGTGCGTTGCCAACCTGAGGCCGGGATGTTAGGCCTCGAGCAAAAGTAAGTTTACCAGCTAGATTACGCTTCAAATCAGAAAACGTCGACGGCAAGCATTGGATGTTATGACGGCAGAAATAAATAGGGCAGTGGTACCAACTTAGGCGAGTCGAAGCGAAACTTTACCACTTAGTAAAATAATAAATAATATAAATAAGATTGTATTTCTCCGTATTGGTGACCTGTTCCAGTTCAGAATGTGGGATTGCTGATTCTATATATTAAAAGAAAAAAATATGTATGTATTTTTAAAGTGAATTTGTAATAGGTGAATAAACATGTACAGAGTTTTTGTTTGTGGAGACAATTAATGTATATGTTCGTATATATTTCAAAATTAAATAATATTTCTGTTGTTATTAAGCCTCGGACTTCTAATCCACGCTCATCATAATAATGTTTCATCTAAAACAATAAAACTATAATTTAAGAGGTTTCGTAGAATCCATATATAAAGGGCGGACCTAAAGGGTGGTTAAATATGTCCTTTTACAATTTAAGTCTGTCTAAATAAACCACAAGTGACCTTATCCGGCTCGACGGCTAGATCTATACCTGCTACATTTAGCGACGAAATTAGGCGATCACGACGAAATTTACCACTCCCTTTGTCACGATACTGAAGATATTGTCTGTTCCGAACTATACTGATGTGGAACTAGCTTCTAATAGCAACGTATTCAAGACATTACGACTTTGAGACTTTCAAGAAAAGGGTTTAATCAAGCAGGCAACTGGTGCTCGTAAGCAGCGGAGATTGCTTTTTATCAAGTAAATCGCTTGCTCGTTTGCCTCTTCGTTTATAAAAAGAACGTTTAGCGTGATTAATACATGATATTTCCTTTTTAACCGACTTCAAAAAGAGGGGAAGTTTCTCAATTCGACTCCGTTTTTTATTTTTTTGTATGTTACGAGATTACTCCGTCAATAGCAAACCGTTTTTAATGTTTAATTTTTATTGAAAGGAAGAAATGTCATGATTCCGAGTTGGTCCTATATTAATTTTACCATGCTTCAGGTAGCGATTTTAAGTTGTACAACTTAATACTGCATTAAAATTTCACTTATCTTCGTGACGATGTTGATAATATTTGTGTGGGACCGTTTCGAAAACATTTGCTATCTTCTGAAAAAAGAATTATCAAATCGCGACGTGGTCAAAGGAATAGTTGGAGTCGGTTTTTGCAGTTTTAGTGCGCTTATTTAAATCTGTATCTATATATTAACAAACCGCAATGAGAGAACTTTAACTCGTGGACGAGAATAATTAGAATTTCCATTACATTAATAATTCCACCGTATACGCTAAGCTTGACAGTGAATCTATCCTCGGGCTCTGTAATATCGTCGGATAAATACAAATGTATTAACAGAAAATCAGTTTGCGTTCGCATAATGGTGCAAAATTAGCAAAATTTATGGCTTCAAGCCAATACGTTTTTAACTGTGAAAAAATATACATCTTGGACTTTAAATGATGACACGATTCTTATTTATTAGAGGTGTAGTCGATCGCACTATTCGATATTCGAACATTATACTATCCGATACATGAAATAGGTATTTCACCTCATATAGGATTTGAACCTGCACCATTTTGTATCTCACTGGCAGATAATTAATGGCTATACTAACCATTTTAGCTACGAGTGGCTAATTTATGAGGTGAAATTTTCGATTTTTTTCATATCGATTACGTTTACTAAACAGTTCTGTGTAAATTCTGTTATTTAATAAAATAACCTTATCATTGTCAATAAAACTCACATTTTATAATGGCCATAACTTTCAGATATTCAGGAAAAAAATACATAAGACTTCAAAGGACTTCTATCCTAGGTCGCTCAAATAGTTTGAGTAGTCGTCAGCGAGAGACAAAATGGTGCTGCTTCAAATCTTGTCTTATGTATTTTTTTCCTCATTTAAAAATTGTCAAAACTTATCCCGAGCACCAGAAAAGCAGAAGTGGGACTTCAATTACTTGCCCTTTGACTCGAAATTACTTTAACGAAGAGAAAGTTGACGATACGAAATCGTAGATTTTATATATAATTTTATTACATATTTTATTTTAGAAAAACATTAGAAGTTCCATTATTGTACTTAGTACCAAGTACCATTGGTCTCTACGAAATAAAATATTATTCCATGTTGTGGCTACTCCTTTACTTATTTTTTAATAAAAAGTTTCGTATCGGAAATTACTACGCTCCATTTTGAACTAAATAACGTCCATTTGCCACGGACTCACACGTAATGGCGCCCGAGTACCTCAATAGTAGGGGAGCCCGCGATGCTAAATGTGTAGTAACTCCAGCGTCATTGGGACCCATTGTACTTTGTCGATTAAATAGTGGAGAGTAAAAAAGGTCATGTAAGGTTTTTCTTTTTAGCGGTGCGTTAAGTGTCTAGAAGCTAAAATAACAATTTCAGTCACTTGATCATAGCCGAACTCATCAGATATTAATAATATATATGACTAATGTGTCTCCGATGACAGAAAGATATCAATCAGACAGACTGCTGTAATGGATAATTAGCACATATAACTTGGTTTTTGAAAGTTTCTGAAACTCCTTCTCCCGTACGTCTTGTCCAAATCATCAGAAAATTCAAACATGGACTTATTGGCATGCAATAAGCTCGCCGTACTTTAATCTGACATGCGTAAGTATATTTTCAAGCCAAAAAAAATTAGGCAGACAACCCTACATACGCGTCTCTATGTAGAGATTTGATACATAATGGAGGTATTTAACAATGGTACAGGGTATCTCCCATATCTTAATCTGACGCGCCTGAGTTAGTCTAAAAATCCCCTCTTGGGCTCCCCTACTACAACTCGCTCGCTCGGTTCAAAAGTTTCTTTCATCGCAAACGCGTGAATCAGGAAATCTGGAATCTGGATACTGCAGTACCTGTGTTTTCGGATTTGTGTGTGAATTTTTGCAATGAGAGAGGCTTTATTACTACCTCCATAACCCGTTCAGACGGGTTATATGTAACTTAGGTATCTCGGGAAAGCGAGTATGTCTTCGCATGAGTGAATACATGCGTAATCCCTTTGTGCTGTTAATATTACGTTGATGGAATTCTACAATTCGTTTTGATTCGATTCATTCAACATTGAAAACAAATAAAATATTCGGATTATTCGTTGTCTCGACTATTTGGGCATTCTTATCTACATCGTATATTTATTTTAATTAGTTACTCAGAATACTAAGAGAGTTGTTAAATAAAACACAAGATGGCGTAGAAGTTTCTTGCTCAATTTCGGAACAGAAACTTTGTTTTAGTTAAAAAGAATTAGATTTGTATATTGTTTCGTTTTAGGGCTACTCGGTGCTCTAGCTGAAGTTGGTAAAGGAAGTCTACCCAAGTAGGAATTGAGGTTAAAGTAATTTAATCAATCTATACTCATTTGTGGCCAGGCTGTATATCTGAAACTGAATAGAGGTCAGCTTCCTAATAAGAATTTAAAACTTAATCTACCACCGCTTCACTCGTACATAAATCGCAACAGTACGGTGGCTACATAAGTACATTCAAAAACACAGTAAAATACAAAAATATATATTACATGTTCTTTTTTAGCCAAAAGTTGCAACAATGAAAGCCAAGATTTCATACAAATATGTAGTTTTTTTTTAAAGAATTATCATTGTAGTTTTAAATGGTATGAGTAATATTTCCGGACCTCCAATGATAGGCATTATAAAGTTATGTAAGAAAATGGGCACCAATGGGACCCAAAAAGAATCAGTTTATTTTGATACAAATACGAGTAGTTATGAATGTACTCTAAGTGACGCCTTCTTCTATAAACTATATAAAAAATAGGTTTTTTGTTTATGACCATAAAACCATCAAAAACACAGCTCTTCCGATTTTAACGGCCAGTATAAATATTACATGCTAGCATTTTAGTACGAACCACTCAAACTGTTTAAATATAATTATACATACTCGTACCAACAAGTGTCCTGGCGAACCTCCTGCCACTTGCTGAGTGCTACGTGAATTCTAGCATTTTCAAATGTTTTGTAGATATTCGGCTATTCATGATTGAGAAAAATGCAATAACCCAAATATCTTTAAAATAGTTAAATATCTTATAAGGGCGAATGTTTGCATTTTTTGGTCTGAGTATGTTTATGAAAATAATTCTGGTACCAATTTTTTAGTTTTCTATGCACTAGCATCATTGACCGTAACACTGGCATAATATTACATAATAAACATAATTAGTTTCCTTTGGGGTTAGATTTAATTCGTGTAACTTTTTTATTAGATTTGTTTTTAATTTAAGTTTTGTGACAATATTGACTTTGTTATGGGAAGAAGAAGAAATTTATCGTTCGACAATTGCTTGGAATTAAGTTGAAATTAGAGTATTTTGCCACCAACATTTTTTTTGTCGACAAAAAATATTAAGAATCATTAGGTAGGTAGAATCATCGGCTATGAAACGCGTAATTAATTATTAAAACATTTTGTTATTAATAAACTCGAACTTAAGTAGGAGTTAATTTTCTCCAAGTTAATTTTACTTATTTCAAATTTTAGTTGATGTTATATTTAGTCTGTATCATATTGTAATATAGACTTTAATACAAGGTTTAACCGTGGTGTACTTTACTCTGTGTTTATTAAAGAGGCGGTTATAGTTTTAAGCAGTAGTTAACAGATTTTATCTCCAAAAAATGTAGTGTTTAGGGTTGTTAGTAGTAAAACTGTAAATGGATAAATTATCTTCATGCCCATATCTCCGAAGAGGTAGGCAGAGGTACCACCAAGACACCTACGACTAGCCAAAGACACTAAATTCCACAACATAATTGGTGGCAAGCCTATCGCCAACCAGGTACATATTTAATCCCTGGAAACGTTACTTTTTTTAGAAAATAAAAAAAAATCTTTTGGTTCCCCAATCCTCGGACCGGTTTTTTAGGTACATTTATTTAAAAAATAAAAATATTTTTTCAATAATCCCAAAGTGTTAACTAGTTTTGCGGTTCTTTATATTTGAAACATTGAATCCACATAAGTTATATTCATATCTTTAAATAAAGAAACACTTGTACTGTTTTACGTATCACTTATAATTTATTATTTTGTTAGCCTACCGGTTTTGCTTATACAGCATCATCAGAGCTAAAACTTAAACCGGTAGGCTTAAGTTTTAGCTCTGATCTGATATCTCAAAATGATAAATTATAAGTGATACATAAAACAGCACAAGTGTTTTTTTTGTTTAAAAATATGAATATTTGGAAGTTTTACCAAGCGCCGACGATGGAAAATATCAAATACATAGGTGATAGTTACTTGATCCATGTAAATTGCGTTTGGGATCGAATGTTCGCTAAAAACAACGTTTATATCCTTCAAAAACCTTGCATAAATTTACCATTTGATGTTTTTTCTATATAATATGTATAAAATAGTAATCGATATCTGCGAAATCCACTAAACTAATAAAACAGTTTAAATCAGGCGTCTATAACATGGGGCCATATATCTAGGTTTACTCTCTAAATAAAAAAACAACAACAAATATACAAATGTATTGAAAATGTGGCAATTAAAAATTTATAAAAATAGACCAAATATTGCTCAACTTTTAGATAGCTTAACAAAATATATTAACTTCTTCTTTTCTTTGCTAGAAAATCCCAACATACATTATATAACAAATCAAGTATCGCCTCTGTGGTCTAGCGGTTCAGTTGTTGGACTTGACTGCATGAGGTCCCGGATTCGAATACCGGGTCGGATAATTGGGTTTTTTACAATTTTCTTGTTAAAATAAAATGCTGCTTGTGATTGGTAATGTGCCCGGTTGGCGATAGGCTTGCCACCTATTACATTTTTGGACTTAGTGTCTTCGGCTAATCGTGGGTAGGTACCCTAGTTGTGCCTCTGCCTACCCCTTCGGGGATATGGGCGTAAAGATGCTTTAAATCAAGTACTCAGCGGTCAAATTACGACAGGACACTTTTCAGTATCAAGTATCAATGTAAATTAAAACTGTAAATTACAATTTTATGTTTTACTTCTGAATAAAACGGATGGTATGTTTACATTAAATGTATGTGTTATAAATACATAGCTATATCTTCACGCTTCAAAAGACTGACGTTTAGATACTTTACTTGTGTTTTGTTATAGATGATTTTCAATAAAACGACTGCGATTTTGATTATTTATAAGTAATATTAATCATAAGATTATTTCGCAGATTCTTTTTTATTTATTGATTTTTGTTTCGTTGTGTCACAAATATACCTAAATGGGAATTTTATTTATTTCATTTTACTGTATTATGTACGGTTATATCAATCATGGATAATTGTAATAATATTTAGTTTTAACTTGAAGTAAGTATTTTAAATCAAACGACTATAATTTTAACTGTCTTCTCATAGTTATAAGCCAATTTCCATCAAACAACAGTTTTTTTATTGTTTCAGATACTGACAGGTAAAAATTAAAAGTAGGAATCAGGCTACCTCCAGTTAAAATATTTATGCTATGGATATAGGTATGGTGATGTACCTTTATATATACAACAAAGCCACGGTGCGACATTTTTATCCCAGAGATTTTAGTTCACGATTGTACATCTATTACAAATAGGTTACGCACTTCATTATTATCTTTTTTTTTCAAATAGGATCATCATGTCCAAATTAAATGTTTATTTAACTCATCCCACGGAATAACTTTGGAGCGGGATCAGTTGATAAATATCCCAAAAAACTTAATTTTTCTGCTTCTTTCTTAAATTCTACGTATCTCTTTTCTTTATTCTTAAAGCAAATTTGTTTAAGGGCAGCAACTCATTTATTAGACTTCGTATATCCTTAGGCAGTAGTAAACCTCCTACTACTTACCAAATAAATTTTTACGTAAATCATTCCAGCGTATTGCTTTGACACGCTATCCATAATACCTGTTACAAAACTTTAATTCACATTTTTCATCTTTATTACTGTCATTCCCGAACCATATGGGTAACAGATATTTTTAATTAAACAGTGACTTTGATGCCAAAAGTCAAAAGGGATTGCAAATAAAGGTTGTTTAAATGGGCTTATTGGACAACTCTCCCTAATGAGTTCCGAACCTTTTATTTGATTAAAGGCTCAAAAAGTTTACGAATGAGTAGCTTTTAAAAATATAATAATACTAGCTGCTACCTGCGGCTTCGCCCGCGTTTTCACAGAAACCCGGTGTGCGATCGGGATTTAAAATAGCCTATATGTTAATCCAGCTCACAATCTATCTGTCTTCCAAATATCAGACAAATCCGTTCAGCCATTCGAGCGTGAAAGAGTAACAAACATCCATACATCCATACTTACAAACTTTCGCATTTATAATAATAATAGGAAATAGGATAGGTAGTTGACTGTGACAGCGGCCGCGTGGAAGTTGGGGACGCGATTTTTGTTGACGTCCCGATCTCTTAGTCCAACTACATTAGGTATATAATCTTAATATTTAAAATATTCAATCACTCTCGACAAAACCTATATGGATTGTAGCCAAGAGTTATCTCGAACATGTCAGTTTTAATCAAAAATTGCTTCGAAATCGGTCCATCGTTCAAAATTTTATGATGCCACCGACGGACGCCCATACATCACAGAAACGTCAAACTTAAAGCACCCTTTTTTTCCGTTGGGTGTTAAAAATGTAGCTTATATAACCTCATCTATCTTTGAGAGGACGAACTATTAACATGGTTACAAATTCGGAGTATACCCGAATATACAGACATAAGATTTAAAAAGTTCATGTATTAGTATCGTGTATACACTTAGACACAATAATGTATTTTGAAATCACCGACAGCCGTTTTACCTGTACTTACTGACGCAAAATAAAGAAGTGAATAGTCCAAAAACCGATATTTCCCTTGATTTTTTCTGCATTAATAATTCTATGATTATTTTATAATAGTTCATTTTGTTTACTACATACATATTTATTAAAATAAACTTCAAATTTACAATATTTGACAAATTATCAGAAAATAAAGATTGCGGCACTAAACTATTTTATTTTATACACTTTTAAATTTCAAGTTTTATGAGATTAGCATTTTTACTTGAAAAATCCCAGACTACACGGTAGTGATAAAATTTTACAACCATTTAGTTAGCGATTATTAGAACTATTATTACTATCACATAGCTTTAGGTTTTGTAGCAGTAATTACAATCTTAAATCTGGAAGCTACGAAACCATATTACTGTAATCAAACAGTTTCAATTTACTTGGTCTCGGACTTTCGTAGTCGTCAAGTCTCATATCTGTAATTATAAGGCTCAACCCCGAAACCCCCGTAGATATGAAATTTGAGTTTGAATAACTGACGATATCAAAGCCCAAGATTTAACATGGTTTATTAGTTTATATAAATCAAACGCCTACGGTCAGAGGTCAACGAAGTTTTGGAATTGACAGCCACTTAGTCATCGAAAACTGGTACATTAGAGAATATCCGCTACAAATCGGTTTACGGTGTCAAGGGTGATAAGGGCAGAAACTTATTAATGTACAGCTATTTTAAGTATCCCTAAGGTTCAATAAATGTTAGTTATTTTGGACGTTAAATGTTAGTCCGTTTGAATGTTATTTTGGACGTTTGGATTAATATTTGAAATGTTAACAGACATTTCAAAGTATTATACTATCGAAAACAATTTTAAAGTACACAAGTATATTATAAGTACAGTAAGCAGACATATTTGATATTTTCCATCGTCGGCGCTTGGTAAAACTTCCAAATATTCATATTTTTAAAGAAAGAAACACTTGTACTGTTTTACTAATCACTTATAATTTATTACTTTGTAATTAGTTAACGTTAACTACTTAACGTTGAGTAGTTTAAGTTTTAGCCCTGATGATGCTGTATAACCGCAAACCGTTAGGCTACTAATTACAAAGTAATAAATTATAAGTGATTAGTAAACCAGTACAAGTGTTTCTTTCTTTAAAAATATGAACAGTAAGCAGACGTTTATTACTTTCTACTTCCATAACTTCAATGGTCACAATCATCGTGTTTTCGTCCATGCTACTTCGTTCGTTCATTTTCTTCGTTCGTTCGTAATTCGTGCTACTTTAGTCCATGTTTAGTAATAAGATCATTGGTGTCTACAGGAGAAATGTACTTCTTATCATTAGCAAATATATCTGCGTTTTTACTTTTTTTACACCTTCTTATACCATGCAGCAAAATTAAATTTAAATGAATTCTGATATCATTCCTAACCCTAAAGTTATTTACTTGTATGCTTGACAATATTAAATAAGATCAGTAGATCTAAACTTTCTCAAACACTTAACAACTAGGACATATTTGCGGAGAAATGTACGTAACTTCTAAATGCACTTTGCCCACTAACATGGAATCAATTTGAAACAAGACTTGGCATAGTCTCAAAGTGTTTCCTTTGAATCCCCTCGAAGTATGACTTCTGTTGGGAGTAAATATTGGTCTAGAAACTAAAATTACAGATTATCTAAGTTCTTCTTTCTTTCTTTAGGTTTTGGCAATCTCGTTAGTATTTTGCCATTAGTCAAGTAGAAATTTGCATCAAATTTTATATCAATTATAATTAGTCATCAGTCATAAGTCGTCAGTAAGTCATGTCAGGCTCTTGGGTAAAGCGGTGGCCTTTTTACACAAGCTCATGAAATGAGATTTGGCGGCAACGAGGAAATATACGATACGCTAATTTCTTCATGATTATTTAATTTGTGCACTTTCACTGAACAAAATTGTACAAAATGCCACCAAAATTAACTAATTTCACTCAAAATTAACACGAAATACAATAATTATGAAAAAACTTCGACCATCTTCTCTCTCGATGGCGCCAAAACTCCGATTATCTAAGTTTGCAAATCTTTTCTATCACTTACCACGCTACCGTAGTAGATGTTACCAATACCACTGGAAGTCAAGAGTTATAGAATATTCGGTAGACTTGTACATTAGACCCGAAAACCCCAGGCACTTTAACATGTAAAGATTCTATAAACCATAGTTGCCACTTAACACCATGTAAGCTGTGTGCTTATTAGCCGTCTTATCTTATAAGAGTACATACTATATAGCTGTAGTAGGTACTCAAAACAATTGTCCGCGTTTTGAAGATGTTGGTCGAATTCTTGATGTGCCTACTTCTGTATAAAATCATTTCTGATTTTACTACTTTGTTTGAAAACTTTCTACTCCTTTGTACTAAAATTGTAAAACTTTTTTTTTTATTTACTTACAAAACAAGTAAAGTACAGTACAGTTTTTTTGACATACTTAAGATAACCGATATGGAACAGCTAGGGTGGGAGTCCGGTCAGACATGTTTGTGGGCACAGTCTGTCACCTATATTAATAGCACAAAAATACGCCATATAGTATTAATTTAACAAAGTATTTGTCTGTTTGTATTTTTCTTTAAATATATTACATTAAGAACATTAATTTTTGAGGGTTGATTTGGGTAGATCTTATCGTTTATATTAAAAAAAGACTCATTGATCTTCGTTTGAGAGTTCATTATTTTATGCATAGTTCTAATTCCTTAAATGTTTTTTTTGACGTGACAACGTCTTATAATTCGATGGAGCTGGCCGCATGCACCAAAAACCATGACTGAGTAATGCGACGTTACCTCGCTCTGAGGAGTTCCATTTGAAACTTGAAGTGCAAGCGAGAGCGCAGAACGAGTGACAAAGAGGCACAATCGGCCTCCGTTTTTATGATGTTGTCACATTCAACTATTGTCAGTAAACCGACTTTACAGACAATCGCTTTATTGAGTCTCAGCATTCACTCCAATGGGTCCTTACCGGTCTTTCTCCAACAAGACAAAACACTGCCAGAATTTTATTTTTTATACACTTTACAGATAGTAGTCGAAAAGCAAAGTAGTCAAATTTAGGAAGAGTCAAAATAAACAGAAGTAGTCAAATCAGGAAGTGGATCCATATCATCAAAACTGTTGTCGGGTTCCAATTTGGAAGATAAGGCAATTGATAAACTTACTTTAAGAGGCTTAAAGTTATAGCTTTTTTTGGTAGCACATAATCAATGTATCTGGTCTTGATAGACAACCCATATGGCTTGCCTTGGGGATTTGTCTACTAGTTTGTTTTTCTGTGACAGAAGAAAATAACTTTATCTTCATATAATATGTTTATCACGTCTTAAAAAAAATATAAACTAGAACTGCACTACTCAATAAAATTTGCCGCTAGAGTTTAGGGTAACATTTCAAGTTTATGTATATTTTGGACTGTTTCCAGTGTCTATTTAAGTTAATAGACGTACACACAGATGACGTTTCAGTAAATTATTATATAAACAAATATTGTTCAACGCTGACTTGTTTATACAGTTCGCTATTGGAAATCGTATTCCGTTCCCGTAATATCGGTTTATCCATCGACATGTTTGCGTTGCTAGAAATGCATTTGTATGAAATAATTTTGTGATTATAACTATAATACTCGCATTTGACCGCTACTTTACCATCGTCATTATTTGCCTTTATATTTCGGTTTTTGTCACCTCTACCGCTGCACCGTAAAACACGACTAGTGTTTGGAGGATGGTAGGAAAATTTATTGCACATTTTAGAACTTAAGTCCTTAGATTGAAAAGTTTTTAGAATTTCGTAGTTAATAAGCAAGCACACTCAGTGTTTTCACTTTCAATTACATAGATAAAATTAAGATTTTTGTACATATTTATAAAATCGTTTTATTTTTGCTATTTCTAACAGAATCATGAGAACTTGCTCGATTGCTATCTTATAATTTTTTCTGCTTCTAACTCTTCCATTTTATTTTATTTCACAAGTTAATACATATCATTCATCGACCATACATCCCAATAGACGCCTATTCTTTATAATTTTGCTTTGAAACAGTTCTGGCAAATAGCTGAGGTGCGGGGAAGTGCGGAACTGCTTTCTTAGTGGCCCTTGTAATGACAAGACGTCATATTTCTAAATAGATATGTAAGGTTAGGGATGAGACATAATATTTAATACGAACAATATATTTTATCGATATGCCTTTTATTTTATGAAATACGACCTTGTAACAGATTATATCGCATTTTGTTATTGCACCTCATATCGCAGTTATCCAACTGAATGATTCAAGGTCACAAATTTTTGCGGTTGAGAGTAATATCCGTACTTGAATATATTAGGTTTTTACATTTCTGTAATTGGAGTTTGTAGGGGAGGAACATAAGTCGAATATTTTTAATGTAATATATTTATTTAACTAAAATATGAACCTGCACATTTGCCATCTCATAGGTAATTCATTGATCCCTCTACTAAACAACCATTCGAATGGGAATCAATAAAATCTTTGGACGCGGTTGGGACTGACCCATCGAAATTGAATTTTTCGAAAAAAATAGTTATCTGTTGGAGTTAGGTTCAGGTGGATGTTTTTAATATTCCAATTGATGCACTTCCGATTGAAGAGCCGTCTGTTGCGCGGTATGTGGTCTAGCATTGTCATGAAGCAGCAGTACCGTAAAGTATATAAAAAAATCTTCTGCAAAATGTTTAGGTTTAATACACCAATTTTCTCGTCTGGTTTCTTTAAACCAAATTAGATTTTTTTTATTTTATGATCTTGAGGATACCTGATATAAAAGATAAGTATATCAAACTAAATTGTTTTAATTTATTCGAATGATTCCCACCAGAACTACAGTATGTAGTCGAAATATTGTAAACAATTTAGTTTTAAAATTGTCCAAGCCCATTGAAAGTTCTATAACATACTGACCCCAACATCATCTATCGGAACCAATCTTGAATTTATATCACCTAGATAACCACCTAATGCACTTAAAAGAGTTCAACAAAATCCTATCCTTCAAGTTCCACTCTGTCGTACTGATTTTGTATCCAAGTCTTTCACTTTCCAAGCTGTTGGTTTTTGGTACATTCTTCCTGTTGATATCAGAAATAGCTGAACTAAGTTTTCCCTCAAACGTTCCCTTTTCAATTATTTATCACAGTAGTGTTGTCAGATATTATTTATTGCTTAATTTATGTATCTATTTATGTAGATGTATATTTGTGTCATATGTATGTGTATTTGTATACATATGTATGTGAGTATATATGTATTTTTAAGTAAATACTATAACATTTGTTTTAATGTATGTAGAATGACTATATTTATAGAATACTTATTTTTCGTGTAATATTTTGATATATTATGCTAAGTATTTTTCTTGGTATATATGTATTGCTTATGTATTTGATTATGCTACCTAAAATTAGGTTTAAATGTGTTTGCAAATGTTCAGTTATTGTTTTCTTTTTTTGCACCCTATTTATTTATTATTTCTAATAAAGTTACGTTGACTGGTAGAGAATGCCACGTAGCATTGAGTCCACTTTTGTACACAATAGTGCATGAATTTTAAATAAATAAAATCAGCTCAGCTATTTACGAGTTATTCAATGTCAAATAACAGCGCCCTTTTGTTCATAAGTTCATTTTTGCATCGTGTTGGTCCTGGTCCGCTGACAATAATAGATCTCCTGCCTTTCTGCCAGGCACCTCGTAAGAGGCGAGCACAGTTAATACAGGTAATTGTCAATAAGATCATTGGTGAAAAAGTGGTGTGCAGCAACTTCCCTGGGTAGTTATCCACCGCCTTACCCATTCCTGCCGCTATAATCACTATGTCACATTCCGATTCGGAGGGCAAGGAAACCAGTAGATTTGCACAATAGGCCTTATATTCCGACCATAGGACAGAAACGCACCTGCAACATCAATGGTGTCTATAGGCCATGATTATATGTTACCATTAAGAGAGCCATGTGCTTCTTCACTGACTTCTTACATAAAAAGAGTTACTATCCAGAAGCCAACTCAAAAGTACACAGAGTAAGAAGTTTTTCATTGTTTCTGTCAGTGCTTAAATTTATCGATAAAATACATAAATACCTACATACAATACCGGTACAATACCGGTATCCTATTCAGGATAAATAAATAAAAATATCGATAAAATAGATTTGCACATTAATCCATCACTAGCTGTATGCAAACGAAAGTGATAGCCTGAAAATCACATGTGTAAGAAAGGGATAAAAACACGCATCTAACGATGACTGACCAGTATAGGATGAACTCCGATAAACATCAAATAATTTAAAATGTAATTATGAATGTTATTATTTTGTATTAACCTACCAGAAAGTTGAACCATCTTTTTGGTAGTTTGAAGTGCGCCTGTCTTTACCGTACCGTTTACTTAATTGAAAAACAGTCATTTTAGATCTATTTTTTTATTTTTGATATAATAACGTTACAATGTTTACAGGTCACAAACCTGGTCCATACTGTTCATATATTTTTAAGTAATAAGCTACATTAGAACAATTACACTTATGTGTTGACACAACCGTGTTGCCTTATATGCGGTGTCTATTGGGATGTATGGTCGATGATATCATTATATTAGCTGAAGTAATTATTGTACTAAGCTATCAGTTATCATCAAAAATTACATAAGTAAAACAAAAATGAACCGTATATTTCACATGATACTTTGATATTCACAAACACACTCTCCACAATTTTAACACAGTACTTTCAGGTACGGGAGCTCGCACATTTGCATATTTTATTGCAGTTATTTCTCCAACGCTGAGCGCATAAAATTTAAATTGGCCGTACATTTACAGGGCTTTCTGAAGATTGAGTTATGTCAGTACATAGTTAACCCATTTTTTATGGAATTGGAAGGCAAACAATCAGATGGATTTCCTGATGGCTTACTTCGACTAGAGACACCAACCGCCTTTTTATAATGGACTAAGGTCGGTGTAAAATTAAGTTGATGTTATAGTCTGTATCACATTGTAATAAGGACTACAATCCATGGTTAAACCTTGGAGTAGTTTACGCCGCGTTTATTAATAAGACAGCACAGGTACATCTTTACTACCTTGCCGTTGCTCACCTAAGGCCGGAATGTTAGACCTCGAGCAAAGTAAGTATACCAGTTACCTTATCCTCCCAACCGACATACTTCAATGACAAGCTATGACGCAATGGCGGCAGGAATAGGTAAGAAGGTGGTACCAATCCGGGAGATTCAGTGCACCTGGTGAGATGTCATGATGCTAATGGTGGTAAGTTTATGCTCACCTTTTAGGAGGTGCCTGGCAGGAAGGCAGATGATCTATTGTGCCTGGACCAACACAGGGCGAAAATTCTCATGCCTTACAAAAATTGTAATGTTTTAGGATAGTACCAAAGAGCGTATTTTTAAAATAAGACCACTAAGGAACCTTCAAACAAAGGATGTAATAATTACTGGAGTTGGTAAAAGATTTGTGTTTCTACTCGAGGTGGAAATGTTTGGGTCAGGTAATCTACGGGCCCATTTGCCCCTTCTTTTATTACTAAAACACAGGACGTTAGTATTGCACACCAACGTCGCTTTTTTATTAGCGGCAAGCATATTTTGAGATGGCCAGAAATACACGTCGTCGATAAACACCAGAGATGTTAACGGTGCGTTGTCAACCTGATACTGTGATGCTAAGTCATTGGTATGGCTACTGTACATTTCATCACGTCACAGTGATAAGCAATGACCTTGTTATGACAGGAGAAGGGGAGACGATGTAAGATCGCAAATCTTTTCCACATATCCAAGGTCATGAGGTGTTAGGTACAAACTGAATCCTATCTCCTGCAAACGATTTGTTAGAAAAGTAGTTAGTATCCTATATTCTTCAAAGAGGCCATTATAGAGAAAAACAGTAGTTCAATGTTAGCCAACATACACTGTTCATTTTCTAGAAAATCAGGTGACTAGTACTTATTGATCCGTCACAGCCAATGAAAATCACGGTAATCATGCTGTCAAACTCAAATCGTGCTGTATAGTGCAGTTAATTGGCTAACAAAGTAGTTTAATAGTGAAGGCCGACGCTTATTAGATATTAATTAATCCTTGAATTTTTTTTATGGAATAGCGAACAATTACACAGCTCGCCTGATGCTGAACCACCATAGGTAAGACAAGAGTGTCGCTTTCCTAGCAGAAGTATTAGGCATATTGTGCAAGTTTATTGACTATCCTACCCTTCGGATCAGGCACACCGTGGCAGTAGGAATAGATATGACAATGGATGACAAACGAAAGTAGTACATATTGCGGTTATTATACTCGTCTTTAGTCTTCATGTATTTCCATATTTATTTTTTTACTTTATTTTTTTACTTTAGTTTTATTTTAGTACTTTAGTTTTTTTTTTAATTTAGTTTGATAAAGAACAATATCAAGTATCTGCGAAGTCGAATTTTTAAAAAAATTTAATATGTCACAAATCGATTCGAATTATTTGTCATTAGGTAGCTTTATACGCAACTAAAAGAGTGTCATTATCCCCGTACCCTGTGCAGGCAGAGACAGGTGGAGGTAGGAAAGAGTATGTAGGTAGAGAGAGAAATAACCAGGGAACCCATGATTAGCCGAACGTACTTAGTATATCAATGTGGTATTTCTGCTCGTTTATAGATAATTATTGGTAATTGGACAGGATATTTTTATGGGGCTGTAGATGAGAGCGTCTAAACAGTACAAGTCACAATAACAGACTAGTTAAATATTAGTTTCCATTGCTAGTTCCTCAAACAATGAGCTAGGTTTTTTTTCTTTCTCGGAATTTCTCTACCTGAATCCTTCTTAATCGCAATATTTTAGCAAATTAGTTATCGAATGCATTTTTGTTTACCTTTTAAATTTTTTTAGATGTTTTTTAAATAACATGCAGAGTAAATTAATTTGCATTTTTTTGAGAAAAAATACATTTTAGAAACATTTTCTTAAAAAATGGATATTATTATTATTTTCTAAAATACAGCATGTACCTTCACTTGAACACAGATTAACACGAACACAAAGAAACCCAAGAAAACCCCGACTTGTATGAAACTATGCATATCATAATTATAACCTAGTTAACAGAATGAATACTTCACAGCTGTAAATGAGGGTTTAGTTTCAAGTTAATTACTTGCTAAGGACGCGGCGCGCGGCGGCTTGCAAAACGCTTTAAGATACTGGCAACTTGTTGTAGCTACTTTATATTACATTTTCATATTGTTAATAAATGATAAGCTTTAGAGTAGTAGTATAGTACCAAAGTACTAAAAAATTTTACGTTAGAGTGTGTAGTTAAAAACCTACATATTTGTACATCATATTTTGATAGCAAATAAGATAAAGATTTTCGATGCGATTGACTTAACCGTATTGCCGGAGACATTAACTGATATTTGGTGATAGTACCATCTCGTAGTTCCGTGTATTCGTAACTCAGAGTGTGAAGGTCGATCATCAAGTGCGGTTACTGAATCTAAAAACAATACCGTACGGCAATCAATGATTACTGTCCAAACGACTTCAAAGGAGTCATTTAAGCCATCTTTAGGATGAATCCCTCACGTGGTCTGGCCATACGACTTACAATTAATTGCACTACTCTATGCCTGTCACTGTGGTCAAGACTACTTTAGCCGTCATAGGTGATCAGTGGTGTGAGCTTGCTGCATTGGTAGTGAGTAAATTCAACCTTAAAACGCCTAATTACATCGACCAACCGCGAGGCTTGGGTTCGATTCCCGACGGGGACAGGCATTTGTGTGATGAACATTTAGACGTCTGCATTTCCGGGTCTGGGTGTTTATTAAATATATTCTGGTATATATTTTAAGTATTTCTATGTATTAGAATCGTTGACTAGCACCCATAACACAAGCATATAATTTGCTTACTTTGGGGTTAGATTCAATTTGTGTGACTTGTCCATGGATATTTATTATTATTATATTATTACTTCCCACCTTTGTCCACCCGTCACCTTAAGTCTCATGTCAGCAGGCTTCCCGCACTTATTTATATTTAAGTAAAAATATCCTATTATAAGATAGGCTTCGTAGGATTTTAGGGTGTTAGGCCTCTAGGGAATAAAGATTTTGACTATACTATAGGGCTATTATTCCTATCCTCATATGTGCACACTACAGTCCCTGTACAATGACTGACAAAAAATACTTATCAATAAATTCGTATTGAAATAGGCAGTGGAATGAATCAAGTGCAAAACATTTTGTATGAGCCACTGAATTTTCAGAATCTTTGCACTAGATGGATACCGCATGATTTAACGGAAGACCACAAGCAATCAACAATTGATCGAAAAAAGAATGAAGATTGACCAGAAACGAGCAGGTCGCGATCCCTGTCAGTCTTTGGGACTGCAATTCTCGCCTGAAAAAGTACCGCAGAACGCAGAGCATTCCCTGGTGGTGACTCGTACTGATCCGCCCTCGTCGGTGCGAAAAGAGGCAAATGCGGTGTTGAGGGCTGCTACTCATCACGTCAAGCCCGGGCAGGCAAATCGAAGAGTGTAGAGTGTCAAATAGGCACATGGAATGTGAGATGTGGAACGGAAGCGAAGATTAATTAATTGATGTACTGGACGAAAGGTGTTTGGACTTATTGATTGTAACGGAGACTAAGCGAAAGGGATACTTCTGATCTCCGCCGTGGAAGACTAGCCTTGTGGTGTAGTGGTGTACTGCAGAGTGGTCAGGCCAGCACTGAAGTGGGTATCATTTTGATCTGAAAGATTATGGTCTGGTTGGCTCAAGATTGCTCTGAGTCCGTATCAAGCTGGGAATCACGGGAATTTTTGTAGTCGCAGCCCATGCTCCGGTTAACTCATAATGGACTCATGACCTGGACTAATTTTGATATTCTGTAAAGGATGTTCTCGATGTGGTTGAAAGAAATGAAAGAGTGATAAGAAATTTCATTGGACACATTTTTAAATTCGTTAATTGGAAGGTATTTTATATAATCGGTAAGTATGTTGCAGAAACGTATACATTGATCCATGAAAAAATGGTCTGCTTTGTGGAGACAAGACACATGCACAGCAAGATTAAGATGCATAATATAGCGATGTTCCAGTAACATGTAGGTATATAACACCATACGGGTGTCTGTGGGCGTCGATGGCCTCTTACTATCAGAAGACCGTCTGCCCGGAAAATACCTACTTCTATCGTGTCTATCTTAACATAGAAATTGGTCTACTTGATTGTCACTTGCCATTCAATTTCATAAAAAGATTGATAAGGAACAATTAATCATATCTATAAATTTATTTACATTACGTGTGTGAAAATTATATATTTAGTTGTCTTGTCTATTATTTATGTCAGGTATTTAATGACAATCGAACAGTCACATTGTCAACATGTTAACATGAGTTTGGAGTGCCTTGATTTTTTTTATGATATTGGAAGGTAAACAAGCAGACGGATTTCCTGATGGTAAGACATTCACACAGCCTAGAGACACCAAAGGTGGTAATCGTGCGTTGCCAACCTGAGGCCGGGATGTTAGGCCTTGAGCAAAAGAAAGTTTGCCGGCTACCTTGCCCTCCAAACCTGAACACGTCATAACGTTATGGCGGCAGGAATAGGTAAGGCGGTGGTACCAATCGGGGTGAGTCGCTGCGAAACTCTACCACCTAGTCAGATGTCACGGTGTTAGTGACGGTGAGCCTATGCTCGCCTTTTACGAGCTGCCTGGCAGGAAGGCAGATGGTTTATTCTGCAAAGGAGCCCTGATCAACACGGGGAAACAAAATGCGATGCGAAAATGCGATCACACTTCATTATTCTGTTGAGAAGATAATTATTTTTATAAATATGATCCCACAAAAACATTTCATGTTTACCCGTTTACACCGTTTAAAAGATTGAATAGATTTTTAATTTTAAGTCCGTGCGGCCGACTCGCCAGTTAAGGACACGGTTTGCACGCCTACGAGATTATAGCGGAAAAAATCTGCTACGCGCTACGAACTACGTGATACGAGCTATGGCTGTATTATTTCTCCGTAACTTAAGTGTAAAATTAGGGTTTATCGATTTAGGGCTAGGCATGTAGGGTTAGAAACTTGGCTCTACACGAGATCTGATTACTTTTTGACAGTGCGAGCTATATGGTGTCGTCTTGGCAACATTTAACATGAAATGTTTTTGTAAGATTTCATTTCTTTTTGTAGGTTGCTTATGATGTTACTATACGAGTATTTTTTGTCGCTCATTTTTCTTTCTTTTTTTGGGCTATATTTTTTGTGCATATTAGATGCCTTTTTTATAGCCCATTCTCTATCTTTGTGATCTTTGTGATGAATTTGTGTTGTCGTCGGACCTTAATCAGGGTATGAAGTTTTAATCCAATCCAACCTTTTAAAGTTGGTGGAAAAACATGACCTAAGATTCTGGTAAATAGATAGGTAAATAGCTAAGAAAATAGTAAAAATAAAAAATATATATAAATAACGAAAATTCTATCTGCCGCACTCAGAGTCGTAAATTATCATTTAATCATTTATAAAGTCGACATTTTCAATACAAAATTGTGACATAATGATCGTTCGAATGTCAGATGGTCTCTAAGTGAGGCTGTAAATGTTCTACGTAGCTATTTAATACAGTTTTCTTTACTTTAAGAACGTTTACCTCTAAACATACAAAATATCGCTAACTTGGTAAATTCTCAGCAATGATAACTGAAATTTGGATTTGAAAGTTAAGTAACGAAGTTAGTATCGCACTTTACTTTGCACAGAAAATGCTAACACAATATATTTTATGTATCTTAATAGGAATATTAGGTAAGTTTCACTATGTGTTTAATTTATTTACACCCTATTGTTAATTGTGAAAAGGCTAAAATATATGTTGATAAAAGAAGGCGTTACTTTGCAGAAATCCATACTTAAATCCAAATAAAAATATTTAATTTGCAATTTTATTTAGATTTAAAATATATGTCCCAAGCAATACTGTATTATTACGGTTTAATCTGGTATATATAAGGACTGTGTCCTTATTGAAATGTAATAAAGACTATAATATGAACTTAACTTTGCTCCTACTTTAACCATGTTTACTAATAAGGCGTTTAAATGATTAACTATTAATTTAAAAAACGAAGAAATCACCTTATCGACTGTGCATTTTTTGTATGTATGATATAGGACTTCTCGAAAGTTATCATCATCATCAAGCTCATCATCCTAAAATGATCCCATTTAAATATGATCACTAACCTGGTTTCAGTAATATATATATACTAATCCATACATTTTCCTGTTGTCCTCGTTGTACCACTTTTATTAGTGTAATAATTAAGAGTATATTTGAAAAAAAGTAAAAAGTATCTTCACGCCCCTATCCCCGAAGAGGTAGGCAGAGGCACAACCAGGGCACCCACGATTAGCCGATATAAAGTATTATTTATATACTTTATATAGATATAGAGTATATTTGATATAAATAAAATATAATGTAGTTCCATTTTGCGCGGTCACCTCATTATGCCTAAACGGATGAGCTATTTTTGTTAAATTATCTATTTGTTGCGTTAATTATTGACATCGCCTCTGTGGTCTAGCGGTCCGAGTGTTGGACTTAACTGCATGAGGTCCCGGGTTCGAATCCCGGGTCGGCCAACAAAAAGAAAATTGGATTTTTCCAATTTTCTAATAAAAAAAAAAGTTGGTCGGGA
>NJDC01005129.1:41381-73334 GCA_002245475.1 Calephelis virginiensis
ACAAAACATATAGAATAATTTTACAAAATTATTTAGAAGTTCTAACATATTGTGCCAACATGTGATGTGCAAATAGTTTAATGGGTATTAATCAATTAAGTTGTTTTAAGTATTAACACACTGTTTAAAAACACTGAAATTTTTGAGAATGTATATTAAACCTATCTACGGTAAACTATCACTGTTGTAAGAAATGTATTAGGTTAACTGTAGTTTAGTTTTATTTGCTTATTTGTACACTACAACCAGAATAAATTTATGTTCAAATTTTCTCTCTAGGGCCAGTTGTAAGAAATCTCTATTGTACATTTTTTCCTATAATTGCTATTTCTTTTGAGTTATTTCATTTGTGTACAATAAAGAATTATTATTATTATTATCATTTATTTTTAATGCCTCTTATTTTCTACGTCTATACATTTAATATATATAAAAAAAATATTAAAAATATAAACATAAAAAACAAGTTACCAAAAACGGTGGTCTTTACAACTAAACCGTCAGTGGTCAGGGCGACAGACTGAGGAACCTCCGTACAATGCGTGCCGTCCCCAAAACTGCTGCCTTCTGAATCCGGCCCTTAACCCAGGGTTGCAGAGCGAGTCTCTTAAGGTGTTGGTCGAGACTCTTCGCTATAAGACCGTTTACTGACACGACTATCGGGACAATTGTTGTTGAATCAATATCCCACATGTCGGTTACCTCGTGAGCCAAGTCTATGTTATTATTATTATTATTAAAAGCTACCACCGCTGCTAAAAAAGTTAGACAGTTGATCCCGATTTGGCTATTACAGGACCCAAATGTCTAGTTTGGCCGACTGAGCTCTCTCGATATAAATGATTAAATTATTTTATTAGTAAACAAGGAAGTCCTCACATTTATACCCTACACGTATTTAATTAACGTAAATAAACTGTCCATATTCAGCTATGGCAATGGTTTAGTGGCGTTAAATGTTCATATTTATTGACAAATAGTGGCAGTTATAATTAGTTTGGATTATTTGAAATTAGATATATTCATCTGCACGCTCAATGTATTGTCTCTCCACTTGTTTATTGCGATATATAGTCCCTACATAAATAAAGCAATTTTGTGTCACAAATTTTGTACGGATATTATAATTTTTAGTTTCCATACTTCTTATCGTCGGTGCTTGGTGGAATTCCATTCTAGAAATGATTTGTTAACTACACTTGTGATTTCCACTATATATTTTATAACAACTTCAGTACATAACTTCAGTTGTTGTAGCCCTGATTACGGTTGAATATTGAAACCGGTTAGCTAGAATATAATAATAAAAAATGTATTGTAGAAAGTACAAGTGTAATTAATAAAATTAATTTTTACCGCCATCTCCATTAACGTAAAGTTGCATGCAAGCCAGACAGCTAGTAAGTAAATAAATTTAAGTAAAAAAATCATTGAAGGATTGATTGTGCTTTATCTTTGGCAAAATCATACTATAAAAGTTTTTCGCAATTTTGTGTTGTTTAATACTGCGACAGTAAACCCAGTAATTTGATTGCATCTCTCGGTAGTTCGGAAAACTGCAAGCGATGCAATTTATAAATTAGAGCAGTTTTACGATCTGAGCGTTCCACAAAATGAATTTGGTTTTAATAGCCTCTCTGTATTTTATGGTGTTTTTGAATAAGAAACTTCTTTATCAGAGTCTTTTTTACCGCTTGTTGAAAATTTTTAGCATCTTTTCCAATTGATTTATTTTTTGGTAAATTGAAACTTCTTTGGCATCTTTATTTTTTTGCCTGTGTCAGTTTTTGGCATCTTTAACAAATGAATACCAGCTTTCATATCAATTTATAAGAGGCGAGTGTAGGTTTTTTTTCCTAAAATAGTAAATAAACAAGACAGAATTTGCCTTATCCTATTAATATTATAAATGCGAAAGTTTGTAAGTATGGATGTATGGATGTTTGTTACTCTTTCACGCTCGAATAGCTGAACGGATTTGTCTGAAATTTGGACGACAGATAGATTGTGACCTGGATTAACATATAGGCTATTTTTAATCCCGATCGCACACCGGGTTTCTGTGAAAACGCGGGCGAAGCCGCAGGTAGCAGCTAGTTAATAAATACAGAGTAAAGTACTCCAAGGCTTAACCTGGTATTATAGTCTTTATTAAAATATAATACAGACTATAGTATCAACTTAGTTTTATGCCTACCCTAAACCACATTTATTAATAAGACGGATAGAGTCTAGGCAAGGGTCGTATCTGAATAAACTTTTCCTTAAGCTGCAGTTACACTTCCACACTTCGATAACGGTTTTATCAGTCTTCGCTTCTTTATTATTTCAAAAGAATTATTTGACTTCTTTTAATCCAACAATTACAAACTCACTGTATATAAAAACCATACCATTGTTATTTACTGCAAGATTAGTATGGGACCACTGGTTACAAATTACAATATTCATAGTTCGATATAATTTGAACAGCGAGCAACGCCGTATCATTATGCTAGTTAATTATAACAAATCAAAGCTTCAATTAATAATTCAATTGAATTCTCTTCCTTCTATTTATTAATCAAACAGTGTAGTTGGTAATATATGACTTAACGAGTCCCAAAAAGCGAGCCTTTTAATTATAATGCCTCCCTCAAATTCATCCAGTTATCAACTTTCAGCGAAACAATTATCGCTCGTTAGAAAGTTTTAATTAAAATTACCTTTAATAATCGCTTTTCGCTTATATCTCAATTTGGTAAGGTGTGAATTTTGTTTTATTTTGTTTTTAAGCCATTCTTAAAAAGCATCTATTTAACTAACACTGTATGTATGTTTGTCCAGGTAGAATCTCGCAAGTTTTGCAATGCTTAAGTTTCGCCCCGTATTGGTTAGGACACTTTTGCAGAATATACCAACTGGCTTCCTGCCAAGTAGCACTTAAAAGGCGAGTACAGGCTTATTGTCACTAACACCGTGACCTCTAATAGTAGAAGTAGAATTTCACTCGTCCGGTTTGGTACCACCGGTTTGCCTATTCCTGGCGTCATAAAGTCAGTGCTTACCGTTGACGTGTGCCGGTTTGTAGGGTTGAGTAGCCGGTAAACTTGTTTACTTTTGCGCGAGGCCCTCATCATTATTTATTCTTAATGATGATTAATGACTCATTATAAATTCTTAAAATTAATTTATTAGCGAAGTAGACAGATTCTTTGATGCTAAAAAATACGCTACCTTTAGACACCAAAAATGTGAATAGTGCATTGTCTGAAACTGGGATCTTTTGTATCTTATGTAAGTAATTTTACAGTCTTCCCTACCCTCTGACTAGAACAAAAAAGTTTGTAAAATGCGACCTACACTTTGATAAAAATGAGTCTGATTCCCTCGGTAAATAACATAGTGTTAAAAAACTATTTTTGGATTGTTCAGCTAACGCAGAGAGACTATTATCTCTGACGAATTCCGTTGCGACAACATGTAACGTCAGGTCTTGCTATTATGTTCCACTGTTAAGGTTAACTGTGGTCTGTCGTGTGGCTATATATTTGTTGTCTTCAAGCCGTCATCTCATAGCAGAACTCTGTAATTGAAAAAAATATCGTACGGAGATGTGACCGTCAATATACACTTGCCCTGCAAGTCATTTCGTTTTTAAGCTCAATCAGAGATGTGTACTCTTTGTAAAACAAGATTAAAATATTTCTTATCGGTCTACGTGCAGGCAAGAAGCTAGATCATGCTGACGAAAGCCATACATGTATACCACGATGCGACTTCGACATCTACGAAAAGACAATAAAGGTCATATTTGATTACAAAATACAAAATGCATATTGATACATTGCAATTTCGCGTGCATGATATCTTTGATGTTTGAGCCAATTTTAACTATAGATAGGTCAAGAGCTATAAATTCCGTTATCGACTTTTCCACGTCAGTAGTTGCTTAAAATGGTTGATAGCACGTGCAGTGCAGAGCGATTTTAGTCGACTAGTTTTGTAGTCAAAATCGTTTAGAACGGTTTTATATTATTCTATTCTTTGACCAGACTTGTTTTACTGTATAAAAATGCAGGTTTTATGCACCACTACCCACAAATATTAATTTTAATTTATTTACTGACTCTTCTTCCCACTTTTTATGTTAATCAATTTCAATCTGTCATTTTTGAACTGATTTTATTTATTTTTTATTCAAAGAGCGTACGAATGTTTACATTGCCTTGGTGGCAATACTACCGCAGCAATGGAACGAAAATGGAATTACAGGAATAAAATTAAGAAAATAGGTTACTGGAATAAATTTTATTGCACGTAGATGATTTACTTTTTGAAATATAAGTTGGATTTTTCAGTTCAACTAGGTTTAAATTGTGTTAATATTTGTGTGGAGGGCCGTTAAACATGAAACTCTTAAAACCTCTGTACTCAGGGTCACCCAAAAAAGATTCGCTTCGTGAAATCTTTTGGAATTTGCTTTAAATACCAGGTCGGTTTAAGCAAAAAATAAATTTAAAAAATCAGCGCTCTCAGTTTTGTATGTCATTAAATAAACAGTTAATAATATTTTCTAGTTCTGTTTATATGAAAAACTCAAATTATAATCTGTCTTTAACTGACTTCGAAAAAAGTACAGTGCTTTAAATTTAATTCCTACACCTTTTTAAATATATTAATAGAGTTTTCGAAATTTGTAAACCGATTTAAATACTTCCGAGATGATCCCATAGCCGTTGTGTAGGTACTTATTTAACGTAATTATTGAATTCGATTTACATTGAATCTGATTTTTGCAGTTACAATTATTTGTTACTAGCTTCCACCCGCGACTTTGACCAGGTACCTACATATACTTTTTTTATTAATTGTAGCCTATATTATCCTACACATGATAATATGTAAGATATTCTCGTAAAGTTTTATCAAATTCGTTCAGTAGTACGTGAAAAAGTGACGTACGTCCATCCATTCTCACAAACATTCGCATTTAAAACATTAGTGGGATAGTTTGGATGTATTCTTATCTTTGTTCAGACAAGCCGCCCTGAGTCACCCACAACATTCTATCCCTTCGCTTAGACTTAGCTTGCATTTTTCTTTAAATTTTTTCCATGAACTTTTAATGCAGTCTTGCAACCTTTTTTTTAATAACCTCGCTAACCTGGCGGTTTTTACAACTTCATCCATCTTTGTAGGTCAAACTTATGGGAACCATTGTTTTTACACAAGTGCGTGATCACCGCAAACTTCCAGTTATCAGGTACTCTGCTGATCCTGCAACACTTAGAATCAAGATCTGTTGTGTTTATTCCAAGAAACATAAAGAGTATAATGTTTATAGAATGGAATTCCACCGAGCACCAACGATAAGAAGTATAGAAACTATATTGTAAAGAAAACATTTATATTGTTCGTTTTGTAACCTGCAGAACAATTAATCTCAAATAATTCAACAACAATGTTTAAAATAAAAATATTCGGTACCTATCAGCCAATGCTGGATCTCCAACATAGCTATGCTACAGCTATCGTGTTTTTATGAAATTAGAATGATAAGAAGTTAATGGGTTTTCTAATAGCAAGAGGATACTTAAAGACACATCAGATAATAATGACGAAATAACAAACAATGACCCTTATTATGATTCTTGCGTAAGTAAGTCAACCGGCGTATTCAATCCGGCTCACAAGGTTTCCCTGTCGTATCAACAAGAACACGGTAGTGACGAGCACAAACATACAGTACTACAAATAGGAAAGGCAGTATTACTAATGACCAAGATATTCCTCGCAAAATTTTACCACCTAGCGAAATTCACGGTAATAATACATAATAGAAAAGCTATTTTCTTACATACGTTTTCTTTGAAACCTGTTTGTTTTTCTGGAAAAGAGCCCGGGTCACGAAGAAGAAAGAAAACACTAGCGTTAAAATATTGAATATTCATCCAAAGCCATATTTGTATAAGAAGCGGAAAATTATGCTTAAGGTTTTGTACGACTACCCCATACTTGTAGTCTAAGTATGATACTCTGAATTATAAATCCGTGTACCCATTAAATACGCGTTCTAAGTAAATTTACATAATAATTACCTTTTGTGCTGCTAATGGCGGCACTGCATTAGCGCGAGCCTAATTAACCTGCTAATGATTGCTTAAAAACATTTGCTGGTAACATTCTGAAAGGCTTTATATGTTTCCCAGTCCCTGGTGGCCTTACTTGTATAAAAATGGGATGGTTTGGTATCTTTAAATAATAAAAAATCATAAAAGTGTATTGAAAAGATCCTAGGAATAAAAATATTAGGGAATACCGGTATGTTACTGGAATCAAAGTTTATTTTTGCGAACGCTTGTCTTTCTGTTCGTTTATTTTAAGATCACGAAAATAATAGATACATTGTTTTTTCGCTAAGTGAAAGTCCCGCTTAAAATGTAAGCCACATTTCGATAAAATAATAATTCAAGAAACCCCCTAAATTTTAATAGTTGGGTGAACCACTCGCTGCTAACATTTTAAAACTCTCCAGTATAATATTTCCCTCAGTTTCTTAAAGCTAATTATAGTTATTACTAGCTGACGTGCCGCTAGTAATAACTATAATTAGCTGTTCTGCTATTTTTTTAAGTGAAAACCTCTTTAGCGGCGTTGCCGACTTTTTTTGGATGGGTAAAACCTTCTGAATTCGCGTCAGGACACGTGACCTGATTCATAAGACAAAAATTCGTAAGACGGCGCAGGGCGCTTGCGCGAATAAGACGGCGTAGGGCGCTTGCACGAATGTTCTTGTTGTCATGTCTCTGTACGATAGCGCAATTAATGAATATTGTATTCTACCACAAAAATGGTAATACTTTCATACTGACAATTTAAGCAATTCTTGCAAAATTATTCCCTTGCCATTCCAAAATATAAAAAATGCACAACGTTGATATTTAAGTTTTCACTTCTGCCGGCGCTCCCGGAGTGCAACCCGTCGCTTTTTTCCTGTAATTTACCCTAGTCACTTAGGGTTATAATACTAGGGTTACTGAGCACACCAAGTTCTTTAGAGGCTACTTTAGCCTTCACCTCCATGATGTTGACCACAAAATTAAACGAAATGTCAACGCCAAGTATACCAACGCAGGCTGTGGCGTTAGGGAAACGCTCTTAAATCGAGGAGATGCGACGAAGGGAAATTGATTATGTCCCCGAGACGGACCCACCTCCGCTTCGCCGGAGGCCCCGTCACGTCATTTTAGATTCCGATGACCCCATCACCGAGGCAAACGCCTCTTACAACAGTACACACACATACAAACTCGCGACACCGCCGCCGCCGGGGGCGGCGAAGACCCTTGTTGACAGCCACGATATCCTCTTCCGAAACGAACCAAGATCCCACCCTAAGCCGAGAGACCGTATCACAGGAGACACCCTTAGGGAGGGGCGTCCAAGGCCTCACCCATAATTCAATCTCTGGCTGAGCACCTTAGCCCGGTGACGTTGTAAAAGTCGTTAGACGTACACAACAGTAGTCATTTCGAAAAAAAAAGGGAATCTACGTACGTAATCATCTCTAGAATTTTCCGTATAAATGTTATTTTATGGAGAATTCTAGGAACAACTCAAAATACCTTTGGTCTCGTTTGTTTGTTTGTTTTGCTTATTACTTTACAACTACATCTTAATATCGACTTTTTTATCTGGATAATATATTGCTGTATCGGTTTAACATATCTATTGTATTCATGTAGATTAAATTTATTTCAAAATAAGAGTTTTTTGAATGTAGATAAATTGACGCTTGGTATTGTCCTCGTAAAAAGTTACATATTTTAAAATAAAATATGTATTGACATTTTCTAAAAGATCTTATTTAGCCAACTATTAAAAAATGGCTAATTTTTTTCATATTGTAGGGCTTATGTCAGTATGTGGCCTCGTTGTTTGCTTCATTCCTGTCATGTGTATGTTTAGCCTTTACAGATTTGTTGATTTTCACATGTGAGACGTTTGACTAAGACTTATATCATTTATAATATCCTAGTATAATAATTTTATTTCAAAATAAAAAAAAACATTTTAAGTATCAAAAATCTTTCTCGTCTGAAAATATCCCAAATTTTCGTTTCGTATCCCAAAATGTGTGTATCCGATGATATGACTTGTCCTTTCTTTTTAGATTAGATATTTGGTTGTAAAACATCATAGGTTAAATGATTACCGTTAACGTGTTCCTGTTCGAACGTTAAAGTAGCCGGTAAACTTACTTTTGCTCGAGGCCTTACATCCCGGCTTCAGGTTGGCAACGCACCATTACCACCTTTGGTGTCTAGGCGGCGTAAATTTCTTACCATCAGGAAATCCGTCTGCTTGTATGCCTTCCAATATCCTGAAAAATAATTAAATACGGATTAGTTGTTTAATTATATCATTCATTCGCCATCGTTCTTTTTCTGGGTACTTTTGTGGTTATAAGACTTTGAAACAAATTATATCAAATGCGTAATATGTACCTACGCCTACTTGTGTTCTACGAACGAACATAAATATCCGGATTCCGATATTATTTTTAGTGTTGAAGACTACTGGCGTCCATTTTGCGACAGGTCTTGATGTGTTTCAGTAACAAAAAGCTTTTAAAGATGCATGTATCGCTATGAATAACAGTCATCCTATTATTGTAAGATAATAAGGCCCTTACACACAGGGTGACATACCGCATGAAAAACGTCAGGCCACAGTAGCCAGGGAGATATAGCTCATACGTCACACAGACTATATTCTACTTTTTATGTACTTTTTTATGATTACAGCTTTTTTATTCGATTTTACACAAAAGAATAATGTTTTCAAGTTTAATTTAAAGGTTTTCGCGGTGAAGCGATATAAATATAAAACCATTTTAATATTGCTAACATATTTGTAAAAAGCTATAACAATGACTTTTTTATTTGTTTATAATTTATTAATAATGTGTAGTTTTTAATTCGACAACAAATAACTTTAAGAAATGTAACAGATATTTTAAATGTTTATTTTGTTTAATAAAACGATCATACATTACATTCACTGGCCGTGATATCGATCCGGCAATGACTTATAATAATGCCGACTAAAACTGAATAAAGAAATCTGAATCATAGACTAATCAGGACGAGAATGAGGACAGGATAACGGGAAGAGCAGCACAAACGAGCTTGTCAACTATTTAACATCGTGCTCTACTAACAAAAGTATCATTACCCACTACACACACAACTGACAATGACTATTTACACTATATTATTTTTCAAGCTCTGCAAAATATCCGACTACCAAATGATATGCACATCCTGATAAAGTTAAAAACATTCTCTCTGTTCGAATTATTTTATTTTTTTCTAATTTCTAATTTTTTTCTAATTTTCTAATTAATCGCCTCTGTGGTCTAGCGGTCCGGGTGTTGGACTTGACTGCGTGAGGTCCCGGGTTCGAATCCCGAGTCGCCCAACAAGAAGAAAAGTGGATTTTTCCAATTTTCTAATAAAAAAAATTGTTGGTCGGGATTGGAAATGTGCCCGGTTTGCGATAGGCTTGCCACCTATCACATTGGGACTTAGTGTCTTCGGCTAGTCGTGCGTGCCCTGGTTGTGCCTCTGCCTACATCTTCGGGGATATGGGCGTGAAGATACTTTTTTTCTAATTTGTAATGGTTCCATACGCCTTATACGTTGGGTTGTGAAAAAAAATATACATGTGACTTATGTTTTTTTTTATTTTTTATGATATTGGAGGGCAAACATGCAGAAGAATTTCCTGATGGTAAAAAATTCATTAGAGAGAGAAAGTCGCCTAGAGACAACAAAGGTGGTAATGGTGCGTTGCCAATCTGAAGCCGAGACGTTAGACCTCGAGCAAAAGTAAGTTCACGGGCTACCTTATCCTCCGATACACCACGTCCACGGCAAGTCAACGGCAAACACTCACGTTATGGCGGCAGGAAATGGTAAGGCGGTGGTAACAATGCGGGCAAGTTACTGCGGAACTCTACCACCAAGTAGGATGTCACGGTGTGATCGTCACTAACGATCGGCCTATATTCGCTTTTTACGAGCTGCCTGGCAGGAAGGCAGATGGTCTATTCTGCAGAGGAGCCCGGGCAAACATGGGTAAAACATTAGCATTAAGTATGTTAGTAGCGGTGTAGCATTAAGTGATGGAATTAACATTAAGTGAAAGGAGAAGAACCACAATGTCGAAACAGAAAAAAATGGTATTACGAGTACTCCATATAAATATCTGAAAACAGACAATATTTTGTCACTTAAAAGCTTAAAATTAATAATTATAATAACAATATTTATTTTCCAAAAATTTAGTACTTACAGTAATCCTATCCTATCCTATTAATATTATAAATGCGAAAGTTTGTAAGTATGGATGTATGGATGTTTGTTACTCTTTCACGCTCGAATGGCTGAACGGATTTGTCTGCAATTTGGAAGACAGATAGATTGTGACCTGAATTAAAATATTGGCTATTTTTAATCCCGATCGCACACCGGGTTTCTGTGAAAACGCGGGCGAAGCCGCAGATAGCAGCTAGTATAAAATAATGTTGTTTGAAAGAGACGTAGCCAGAATGGATGTAAGAGTTTTGGTTGATGATGTAGTGCTGGAACAAGTGAATGAAATTGTATATCTTAGTTGGGCTTTTAGCAGGGATGGAAGGTACACCGCGGATGTAGAGAGGAGAGTGAGTGCAGGGAATAGTGTGAATGTAGCGCTGTATAAGCTATTCCAAGCTAGGTTTTGAGTCAAAAAGCTAGACTTGCTTTGCATAATTCTGTGCTTATTCCAACTTTATTGTATGGAATCGAGAGTTGGGTATGTCAGAAAGAGCACGAAAGTAGGATAAATGCGGTCAAAATGAGAGCACTACGAAAAAACCTGTGGTTTAACGCTCGCTGACCGCATTCGTAACAGTGAGATCCGAGAAAGAGTGGGATTGAAAGAAAGTGTTGGTGTTAAAATGCGAAAGGGCATGCTCCGCTGGTTCGGTCATGTGGAAAGAATGACAGATGAAAGATTGACAAAGCAGATATACAATGCGAATGTGGATGGATTTAGGTACCCGGGGAGACCAAGGCTGACATTTCACGATCAGATCAATCGGATATTATCCGAGGGTGGTGTCAAGAGTCTCCAAAACTGGCGTGTATTTTATGTTTTATGCGTGTATGTTGTATTACTTTTAATAGAAACGAATATTTAAGCTGACGCATGCTGCTATAAAAAACGAAATATACTGCGACATAACTTAATGTGTAATGTCCCTAAGATGTTGGTGAGATCTTTGATAAAGCCATCCGTCTACGTCAACATGACGAGGGTCTGGACACACCTTAGAATAATAGGCACCCACCCTTATAACTTCTCATATCATCTTACATTCACCTTATTATCTTTTCATGGAGCGACGATATTGTAAGATCATGTGTTGGCGTCGGAATGTCGATCCAATCACCCGTTGCTAAAATAATCTTCTGAGTTAGATTACGGAATACCATGGGACTAACCGAAACACATAATTTATTTTTATTTTGTTTCCTTTGCTTTCGTTTTTTTTTTCATTATTGGCAATTTTAATATATTGGTATTGGTTATTATATTTTAATTTTAGATAAGAATGATTGTAGACGACGGAGGGCTTTCAGGGTGCAGATACTTCATCATGACAACATGTTAACAATGATGTCAATATAATCCAGATTATGGGATTATGGGCCAGACGGGCCCGTGCTGCGTGCGGTGCAGTCAATTTATTTTGATTGTAAAGCATGTGTGCGGGTGGATGGCAACATATCGACTTAGTTTGATGTTAAATTTGGCGTCAAGCAGGGTTGTGTGTTGTCAGCACGTTTGTTTATATTATATTACGACAAATGTCTTCAAAGGTTAAGATAGTTGAATGTGGGAATGCGTATGGGTGACAAAGTAGCAAACTGCCTTCTTGCAGATGACGCTGTACATTTGGGCTCTACACTGTCTGAGCTGCAAACACTGGTCACAGTTATGTAAGGCGATTGTAAAGAAAGTGGCTTATACGTGAATGCGATGAAACCCAAAGTAATAGTGTTTGAAAGAGACGTAGCCAGAAAGGATGTACAAGTTTTATTTGATTATGTAGTGTTGGAGCAAGTGAATGATATTTTATATCTTGGTTATGCTTTTAGCAGAGATGAAAGGTATCTACACCGCGAATGTGGAAAGGAGAGTCTAGTAGCAGGGAATAGTGTGAATGTAGCGCTGTATAAGCTACTTCAAAGTAAGGTTTTTAATCATAATGCTAGACTCGCTTTGCAACGTTGCCTATCCCAACGTTGTTATATGGAAACGAGAGCTGGATATGTCAGAAAAAGCATGAGACTGAGATAAATGCGGTCGAAATTAGGGGGCAACGGAAAATCTGTGGTGTAACGCTCCGCATTCGTAACAGTGAGATCTAGAAAGAGTGGTATTGAAAGAAAGTGCTAGTGTAGAAATGAGAAAGGGCATGCTCTGCTGGTTCAGTCATGTGGAAAGAATGACAGATGAAAAATTGACAAAGCAGATATACAATGTGAATGTGGATGGATGTAGGTACCCGGGCAGACCAAGGCTGACATTTCACGATCAGATCGCTTGGATATTATCCAAGGGTGGTGTCAAGGGTCTCCAAAGCAGATGTGTTTGTATAAAAAGGGTAATGAATGTGAAGGAAGCCAGACAGGTTTGTCAGGGTCGTGAGGTTTGGCACTCGGTACATACTGCCTACCCGGTAAGTCACTTAGCATGAAAATATGTATAGTAGTACTATTTAAATTATGCGCTTCGACTATATTCGGATTCAGAAATCTGAATGTATTTTAATTATATCTATCTAAAAATCAGCCAATTTAAAAATAAAAGTATAAAGTGTAAAATGTGTAAAGCCGAAGCGCATAATTTAAATATTACTGCTATATGTTTTTATATATTTTTTTTATATTCTGTGACATTTTACAACACAAAAACAGTAATACAATTACTACTTTTTTCATAAATTTAACAAAATATTTTTTTTCTTACGATTATTAACATTGATAATTTTACATATACATATTTTATTGATGTTACAAATTTTCTCACATTTTTGGGAAAACAACAACAAGATATCTTCATACCAAGTTAGTTACAAGGTATTCAGAGAGTATCGAGTGCCAATTTTTTAAGTTCTATTGTACGTGATATCCACAAGTACTCTATGTTTCTATGTATATTTGTAAGTTACATGTATATTTGTTAAAATGAAAAATGTTAAATTTTGCTCTGCTAAGTTTATTTAGTTTTAAAGATCTGTATAAAGTACAGAGAAAAATATGTAAATAAGTAACTATAGCCATAATTTAGTTTAAGTGTAAGATGCCTTACCTTTAAAATATATATAATGTGAGCTTGAATTATTAATCAGATTCGGCAAAGAGTTTTGCAATGACTCTCTAAGATTGGTGCCTTTATTCCTATGGCAACAATTTCAGTCTTCTACGTTGTTTCGGTTCTACAACCCCTTATTGAACAATTGTACGCATAATAGCCAACGATTCCTAATGGACGAAGACCTGGCGCCTAAGTTGGATAAGATAAATGACAGCTTCATTGGCCGTGTGAGTAATGCATATTATGCCGGATGCCTCCGACTAACCACAAGGTTAGGGTCCGATTCCAATGGGACCAAATGTCTGATGTCTGTGTTTTAGTAAACTTAATTCAGCACCATTTAAAATATTTTCATGTGTTAGTATCATTGATGAACATCCATAACAAAAGCATAATATTATTTGCTACCTTTAGGGTAGTTGCAATTACTGTAATATGTTCTGGTGTTTTTATTTATCACTATTCGACCTGGCGAACTTTGTATTGGGAAAATTTGAAAAACAGTTAATTAAATTGTTGGTAGCCATTAATGTCAAGCAGCTATTAACAATTTAAATAAATAAAATAATTGTTTTGCCGTTTTTCCTGCAATTTTTCCGGTTTTTCTCTAAATGAAATCCTACTACAAACAATAAAACAAACCACAGCTTTTAGAAACGTATGCCAAGATTAGGATTTTAAAAACGTATGCCATGACCGTAATGTAAAACAAAGTGGCCAAATGTGAGTCTAACTCTGCCTAGAAGGGTTCCGAAGTAGTAAGAATAGATTAGGGATTTATTCTTAGAGAAGCAAATATATTTTGGCTGGATGATCAACAGAAACTATCATTACCTATTTTAGATTTACTTATTTATATACTTGTGATACGGCCTAGAAGTTTGGATGGGACCCTACTGTTACCGCTGTATTTGTTTTTTTTCCCTGTTAATATTATCTTTCCGAAATCCTTACGTTCGATTGCTAAAGAAGATATGAACGCCTGGAAAAAAATGAAGCGCAAAAGCACGGATGTAAAGGGCCGCCAATTTTAATTCACTTTTGTTTTGAATATCCACCAGCGTGCACGCAAGTCGCGACCTTAAACTGTAAAATTAAAATTAAACCAATTCGCCGCGTGTGCTTGTGCAAATCTTGAAGAAAGCGGTAAGAAGAAAGACAGGTCAGTCGAATTCCCTTATTACCGCATTATTTCCGCATCGAACCTCCACCTGATGAAGTATGGTCAGCCGCAGGTCTGTCTGATACAGACTTTTGTTTTCTTAATTTCGCATACCGCTGTCCAATGGTGCAATTATCTTTAAGTATCACCTACAGTTTATGTTTTTGCATAAAAAATAAAAGAGACTGGCAATACTGAAAATTGGATAATATATTCTTTTTCGAGATGGCAAAAATATTCCATAAACTTAAGACAAAAGTTTGTATCTACCAGATAAAGATAAAGGAACCAACTCGTTATTATCAGGATGAAGGGAAAAGCTCGCTCAGATGTTCCCGAGGGAAGGATTCTCGAACTAGATAAGCAGAGATGAGCTGTCTTGATGCACATTTTTCCTGAAGCTCCTGACGATTTCACTGTTGCTTGGAAATATATTGTTATTTTTCTCACACACTTAGAGCTTCCCGCCTTCGTTATGTAAGCTAATATAAAAGCAAGAATACTGCACCAAACCGTCTTTGATTTTAATACTATGTCGTCTAAGTAATGTGTTATTAACTATAACTCAAAAAGCCCTTCACCAATTTTCATAAAATTTATTTAAGACAACTTTTACTTACTTTTTGAAAAAAGAAAGAACATAATAACGCTCGATAGAACATTACGCGTAGTCTTGCTTAAAAATTGACACGTCGAATAGAGAACCTTCTCCGTTAGCAAACAATACTCTTATTTTTGCCCAACCGCAACTTTAGGTTTATGGGTCTAGTGCTTGATTTTGCATTTATATATTAACAAGCGGCCCGCCCCGGCTTCGCACGTGTATAAAATATACACATAAACCTTCCTCTTTAATCACTTTATCTATTAAAAAACCTCATCAAAATCCGTTGCGTAGTTTTGAAGATTTTACTATTCAAAGGGACATAGGGACAGAGAAAGCGACTTTGTTTTTTTTTGTTTTATACTATGTAGTGATTGATAGTGATGATTACATTAAATTTTATTTAAAATGTTTTAATTTATTTGATTGTTATCGAATAAAATTATTGTTAAGGAGTTAAGGAACACAAGGATTATCTACCATTAATATATCAGTCTGATTACGTTTCTTTAAATACCAAACTCATCACTTACCTACTATTACCTATTGCAAGTCTTATGAAAAAATTGCCAACACATGTTCAATGCAATGCCTCTGAAATTCCGTCTACTTCCACACCGAATATAAACAATTCCTGTACCAAGTATAAACAAGGGTTGCAAACATTTGCGAACTACTTCAATTGGCGGGCGGACGGTTATTTACTTTTATAAGGGCACGCAAATGTGTGGACTCGACGAATTGAAGTGTGAAGAGGAACATTACCTCTGGACATTTCCAATTTATTACCCTAATGTTCTGTAACGCATTTGAATATTTTCACCTAGATACAAAATGAGATTATAGGTACATTTATCACTAACACTCTGATTTTTAGTGACATATTATATCTTTGCTTTTTCATCTTAAGTTATTTAATAGTCAATAGGCATATGGGTAGGGAAGTGGTATATGTAGAATATCCTGGAAAATTTGGGTAGCTGGGTTGAAATACCAAGCAATACTTGAATCATGTACATTTATCTGTACCTATTGTAATTATAAATATACAAATTGTATGTGTATTGAAGAACTAAACCGAAGAACCTATAATACATGCGACATCACGAGCACTCTGAAAGTGTATCACCGCGAGCTGAGAGAGTTGGAACGGATCTTGAGCAATTTCGTTTCCATAGGCTTCATTAATATTCATTTTTTCTTCAAAGCTTAAAATTGATGGAAAATCGATTTTCTTTCACAGTCAAGTTTTACATTGACAATTGTAATATTAGAAGGAGGTCCGATGTTTTTACAGTTAAGGTAAAAACATCGGACCTCCTTCTAATATTACAACCACATTCCATACCATAGACATTCCAGAGTAAGGAAAGCAGTAATTTTTATTTTTAAGAAGTAATTTTTAAGAACTTGATTCCATTTTGGATAGGAACTTACTACAGGATATTACTACAAAATTTAGGTCATCACTGCTTTGACTTTTTAACCAATTTTGACTTTTTAACCAAAGTCGAGTGGCTGGCGTACATGCCTAATTACATCGACCAACCGCGAGGCTCAGATTTGATTCCCGACGGGGGCAGGTATTTGTGTGATGAATATTTAAGTGTCTGCGTTTCCGGATCTGAGTGTTTATTGAATTTATTCTTGTATCTATTTAAGTATTTCTATATATTAATGTCGTTGAGTTATACCCATAAAAGAAGCATAATATAATTTGCTTACTTGGGGGTTAGATTCAATTTGTGTAACCTGTCAAGGGATATTTATTTCTTTACTATTATTTATTTATTCACTACGAGATAAAATATTTTATGAAAACAAAGACAAGTTGCACTCCGGGAGTGCATGCAGTATTGAAAACTTGAATATTAACGTTGTGCATTTTTGATATTTTGGTAGGGAATAATTTTACACGAATTCTTTAATTATCAGTATGAAAGAACTATCATTTATGTGGTAGATTACAATAGTCTTGTGATTAATCGGACATTTCTGGGTTTGTACTGTAATCGTACAATCGGTAAAATGTATAAGTAGTACACCTTATTAGTACCATTAGTACCTACATATTAGTACTCTGTGCTAAACCATGAATCTTCAGTACGCTACCTACTAGTACGGTCACTTCATAATTTACGTCGGCCAGTTAAAACAGTATTACTTAAGAGATAAAATATGATGAAATATTTAGTTTTTCAAACTTATACATAATTCAATTCACTATAATATATATGTGCATACCGATTTTCCTTCTATTATTATTTCCTTTGTAAAACTTACAAATTTTTCAAAAACAGCTAAACTTCTTCACAATGTTGTACTATAATTTCTATTAACTGAGAAACTATGGTATACCTACAAGTCACATACAAATTAAAAGATATTTTACTAAACTAATATCTATTTTATCTACCACGAACTGCAAAGCATTCAAAGCAAGGAACAGTTTACACTTTACAGAACAATTATTTAATACTGCAGATCGAGCGCTGAATGAAATAAAGTGACTAACAATATCACACAGAACGTTTAACAGTTCAGCGTTTAATCGCTGTCTGATTCCATTCAATAGTGTATTGTGATATAATAGCAAATCAAGCGCTGAATAAAATGAAGTGTCTAATAATATCACACAGAACATTAAACATGTAAGGGTTTAAGCTCTTTCTGATTCTATTTAATTTTTTTGTGATAAAATAGCAAATAAAGCGCTGAATGAAATAAAGACGTCTAATAATACATACAAAGTTTTACGATCGTCGTAGCGTGAAAGCACTGGCGATGGAATGCATTATAGCTATCCGTCTTACGAATTTTCGTCTTACAAGGTCACGTGTCCTGACGCGAGTTTAGAAGGTTCACCCATTCCAAAAAAAGTGCGCAACGACGCTAAAGAAGTATTCACTTCAAAAATTGTTATAATTTATGAAGTTTATACGTGTATGGATGTCGTAATTTATTACACTTTTCAAAAGAAAATACAAAAACTACCTTTATAATTTGTCGAAAAGCACTTTCTTATTTTAACAGGGAGGTATAAAAATATAATTGAGAGCGAAAATGATTACTGCCATTGTTACTATGTATACAAATACATTAGCTAAAAACTTGCAAAGCCTTTAATAAGCTTTTACTTCTACCTAGGTGTGGGACTAAGTGTCTTCGGCTAGTCGTGGGTGCCTTGGTTGTACCTCTGCCTACCTCTTCGGGGATATGGGCGTGAAGATATTTTTTTTTAGGTGAGTATAAACATTTGTAACTCGGGCTTTATAGACACCGAAAATATTAAAAATAGAATCTTTCAAGTTATTACTTCACTGAGAACTTATATAAAACTAAACAGACGGTATCCGCGGGAATAAGGAAACTTGGCCAATAGTTGACAGAATAAACTTTACAAACTAAAGGCGCAAGTTTTGCTAGAGCAATAGATTACAGAAACATTTCCCTTCTAATAAAAATAACACTAAGCCTGTTGTTTGACTGTTTTAAACTACACCGTTTTGGACATTTCGTTTTTAATAATCAATTTTTCATTCAAATTTGCTGACATGTTATCCCCATTCAGAAATAAAATTTAAAATCTCCAAAGATCTCTTCTTTTTTATTTTATTCACGACAAATTACTTGAATGCTCAATTTAAAGATATTTCAATCTTAAACTTTAGAAATCGGTGTAAAAAGTAGCCTATGTCATTATCAACATCCTGTCTCCATAACATGAAATTCTCGTGTCACGGTGTGCGTGACTGAACACCTTCGAAACGGCTTGACCGATTCTCATAAAATTTTGTGAGCATATTGAGTAGGTCTGAGAATCGGCTAACATCTATTTTTTATGCCGGGTCAGCTAGACTTATATATAAAATTCTCTTGTCACAATGTTAGTTACCGTAGTCCTCCGAAACGACTTGACTGATTTTCATGAAATTTTGTAAGCATATTAAGTAGGTATGAGAATCGAACAATATCTATCCGTAAGTGATGAGGGTAACTCAACCCAATTTTTTTTTAATAAAATTACATTAACAATATAGGAGAATAACGTCTATCAGGTTAGCTAGTTATACCATAATGTCGCTATTTTACTTTCAGAGGCCAAATGCTGTGTTTTTTCTAAATAACATATTTTTTAAAATTAATAAACGAATTTTATCGCTCATAATACCTGCATCTATAAGGGATGAATTTCGTTTCTAATTCGTTTAAAACATCGTTTCTAATATTTGGTTTGAATATTTATTTTTATGAATAAGACTTCCATTTAAATATATCAAACAAATAATAACACATTACGTAAATAAATTCAATATTTCGTAGGCAGTTAGGCACTTCTCCTCGCTCCGAACGGAGTCAAGATACCGGAAATATTGGATTTGCTTTGAGATAAACGTCAAATCACTTTCACTTATATCCAATAGTATTACTTAGATGTATTTTTCTGGATTGTACACATATGAAGATACGTTGAAGATATATTACACACACACACACACACACACATATCTTATCACATCGCACATCATATCTTTACGATAAGTGTCTTACAGGGTATGCAGAGAGTAACAAGTTCCATATGTCACTATGCTTGAATGCCTGCTTCGCTTCTTTTACATAATTTATCTTTTTCATACATACTTGCAGGTTTCGGAGACTCTTAATACCATGCTAAAAAAACTTAGCGATTTGATAGTTGAATGTCTACTTAGGTCTCCCCGAGTACCCACATCCATCCATTTGCGTTGTATATCTGCTTTGTCGAAGTTCTTCTGTTATTCTTTCCACATATCCGAACGGAGCACCTTTCTCGTTTTAACACCAATATTTTCTTTCAGTCCTGGTCTTTTTTGCATCTTTTTTTATTGCCTTACTCTTTCACCCGTAAAATCTGTTCTCGTCGCTTTTAGATTCTTACTTGTTCCTTAACAACTATACCAGCTAAACAGCTTCATGTCGGCGTACTGTCTTGTATATATATACATAAAGATTGTAGAACTATACATCAAACCATCAGAGAATCTATCTCAATCTTGGCTTCCAAACTACATTATCAGTACAAGATTCATCACTCTAAGAGAAAACTATACTAATTAAATCTTTTATAAGTTGGCGAGGCGACACGTGCTACTTGATTCTATAATTGAATAACCAATAAATTAAAACGACTGGATAAAGCTCGCGCTGTGCAAATGTGGGTCAATGTGTAATGACCAATACAGTTTATCAGTTTAACCATTTTGTAGAACATATTTTAAGTGTCGCTAATATCGTGTTTATCAGCTTTCAAAGAATGTAAATATCTCCACAGTTTGTAGAAAGACATGCTGCAACTTTCTCGAGCTGCAACCGCTTTACGTGTTTCTGACGCTATAGTTTTGTTGCAGTCTGGTAGGCAGGAAGCCGGTAGACTTGCACAATTGGCCAAAATATATGTAGAATTAAGCAACGCACCTATAGCATGAACGGTTTCTATAGGCCACAGTTGTCTCTCACTATCGGAGAGCCATGTGCTTGTACTGTCTAATCGCATAAAAATATCTTCTTAAACATCTAGGCGTGTTAAAATTGCGTAAAATATTAAAAAAATTAAATTTCAGTAACCCCTGACAAAACCTACCTACCTAAGAACTATCACACACATAGTTTTAGTTTATAGCTACGAGTATCAAACTAGAAAAAACCCTCATCTAAATTGCACCATTTGTTCAATAGTTACGATGCCACAAAGAGCCACACACAAACACGTAGACACGTTAAACTTATAACATCCTTTATTCCCGTCGATACTATGCCTAAATTTCTATTTAACAAAAATTAAAAACGTGCCCACCTCAGTCGGTGCAGGCCGCAAGTAGATAATAACAACGAACTTCACGATGCAATCCATCTCGAAAGCCACCCATACCTCCTAAACGCACTACACGATGGTGATGGGCGACTTCAACGTAAATCTGGTAATGAGAGTGAGCGATGAGCTGAAAGTGGGGCAATTTGGTGTTGGCAGGCGTAATTCGACGGGCCAAAGGTTGGCTGAATTTCTGGAGAAGGAAGGACTCTTTATGATGCATTCCATCTACAGAAAAAAGTCACATCGTAAATGAACCTGGATTAGCTCGGATGGGTCGAAAAAAAACGAGATAGTTTTCTTTTTGTCTACCAGACGCCACATATTTATGGATGTATCTGTAATCAATAGGCTGAAAACCGGCAGTGATCATTGGATGGTAAGAGGCACATAAAATATCGACACAAAGCATGAACTGTACGACTGATGACGTCTACGCTCCGTCCAACCCCAGTCCAAGGTCAAAATCAGGAAAACTTTCAGCTCGAACCACAAAATCGTTTCGAATACCTGGCAGAATGCGAATCAACGGACGATTTGAACAATGAGTTTGCGCAAGCTGTCCAAAAGGCCGGGCCCAAAATTCCTTAAGACCTAAGTAAGAAAGAACTGGAAAGCTCTCAGATCTTACTCACAAACTCATGGGCGAAAGGGATGAGATGCGGTTGTAGTCTTCAGTTGACATGCAAAAATACCGGGAACTAAACAGACAAATCTCTAAGGCGTTGCGGACAGACCTGCTCACCTTTAATACACCTCGTATTAAAGAGGTTATTGAGCGTAATGGGGCCCAAGGTGTTCGCTAGGGTTTTGTTTGTTGGCCAGACCCATTTGATAAAACTGAAGAACGAAAATGGTACTGTAATTAATTTATTTAATGCTGAGATTTTGGGAGAGGTTGAGAAGTTTTATAGACAGCAGTATAATGCAACACGACCCGGTGTTAGTTTGGCTCAAGAACCTAGAGCCTCTCACGACTCACCCGACAGTATATGAAGACATCCCCGACGTCAGCCTGTACGAGATTCGGATGGTCCTTAAACAAGTGAAGAACAATAAAGCGGCGGGGGATGACGGAATTAGAGAGGGTGGAATGCCAATACTTAAGGTCCTCCAGAAGTTTTCTTTTTCAAGAAATGTGACAAAACCATATTGAAAAATTATTTAATTAGATTTCCGACCTCCCGAACAAGCCGGGTCCCGTAAAGGCTTTAGCAAAGTAGACCACATTCATACGCTGCGCTAGATTATACAAAAGTCCGAGGATTATAATCGGCCATTATGTCTAGCGTTTGTGGACTACGAGAAAGCCTTAGATTGGGTTTAAACATGGGCGGCGATTCAATCATTACAGCGGTGCCGCTTCGACTATCGATATATCAGTGTTGAGATGTTTGTACAAAAAAACCACTATGTCGGTCCGATTACAGGATCAGAGTTCAAAACCGATCCAGTTGCAGAATGGTGTGATGCAGGGAAATGTTATTTCTCCGAAACTGTTAACTGCTGCTCTAGAAGATGTTTTCAAGTTTCTGGACTGGAAAAGACTCGGAATCAATGTCAATGGCGAGTACATCACTCACCTTCGATTCGCAGATTGTGTTGTGGTCATGTCGGAGTCGCTGGAAAACTTCAGCAAGACGCTCAGTGACCTCGATAGAGTTTCCCGATAGCTGCGAGCTATGATCGGCAAGAAAACGAGAGTAACCGACATAGTGCAGAGAGTCAGCAAGCTGAAGTGGCAATAGGCAAGCCACATTGCTCTACTGCTACTAGTAATTTATATTATGTATAAGTGTTGTTTATCTAGTTTTAAAATCAAATTACATTGTTTTCAGTGCACTAAAGCAATGGAACTTATTACACTAAGTAAAAGTTGATCGATTTATACTTAGAGACGGTTACTCAGAAGATTAAGTAAAATTAGAATTACTTATTAGTCTAGTTTAAATTGTAATGTCGAATAATAGCTCAGCAGAGCTTCTTATGAAAGCCAAAAAAATCATAAAAATCGGCTCAACCGTTTTAACGTGAAAAACCTGATTATTTTAAACTATTGTCATTACAAATATTTCGATAGTAGGTATTTGACTTGCTGATAAAGAAAAAAATATGACATAGAGTTATACATGTCAATGGTGTCAAGAATAAATAATACAATATTTCTAACAATACTGTGTAATTTATAACAATTTCATAAATCGGTATTACCGAGGAATTTGTTTTGCCGTTTCTTCTCCTAACTGGTTAGGTTTAAAACATTGGTAGTTTACGATAGATAGGTTTTAATTTATTTACATTTTAAAATTTTGATCAATAATTTGACTTTGAATATAATAAAACACAAATTAAACAAACATATATTTATAATTTCAATTTCATTTCGTCCATTTAAATATGTTTTAGAAAATGGATGTGTATGTTTGTAGACACTTTTTTTTAACGATATTTGCGTTCAAATATGCAAACAAGCAGACGAATTTCTTGATGGTAAGAAATTCACGACGCTTAGAAACATCAAAAGTGGTAATGGTACGTTACCACCATGAGGCCGCGATGTTGGGCCTCGGGCCGGCCGGTGAAGAGAAGGCCGGCAAGCACTGACGTTATGGCGGCAGAGATAGGTAAGGCGGTGGTACCAATCCGGTCAAGTCGCTGCAAAGTTCTACGTCACGGTGCTAGTGATGCTAAGCCTAGACTGACCTTGCCTTTTACGAGCTGCCTGGCAGGAAGGCAGATGGTCTATTCTGCAAAGGAGCCCGGACCAACACGAGGAAAACGCCTAGATGTTAGTGGGAAATACTTAATAGGAATTTTGGTTGGCATCCAACAAAACAAAATGTATGATGATAAAATAAAAGCTACTTTAGTATGATACAACTCCACCACTGCATACTCGATTCGTAGAATAATTGAGTCACCAATAAATCAAAACCCAGTCGTTTATAATGGCTATACCTCGAGCAAAACTCACTCCGCACCACTTTGGGTCATTTTGTTATGATCGATACAGTTTATTAATTTACTCATTCTGTGAGTTATATTTAAAGCAGCTGTTTTTTGGCTTTTTCCATAACATTAAAATTATCTTTCTCTTTTAACAAAATAAAAAGCGACGTAAGTAATTCTAGATCACATTAAAAAAAAAATAAAGAAAATAAAACAAGGACAAAGAAATAGCTATTTAATTCTTGTCATTTTGTCAATGTATAATGTAAAGTCTGTCTTAATCGTCTGTTAATGTTTATAGGCTTAGGATTTCACTTAAAATCTAAGCTATGTTTGATCAAACTCGGTTAATTAAGAGCAGGGATTGAAGGAGGAATATAGAAGTATTATGTTATATCATTGGAACGAAGCGGCTTACATTTAATCATATTGTATCGCCAGCAATTTCTCAAAGTTTTTCAGTGTGTTGACACTTCGAAACATTACATTTTCAAAATATACTGTAGGGCACACTTTAGCAAACGGCTTCACTTTTTATTGCCACATCAGTACTTTACTACTAAAGATAAAAAAAATACTAATTAGGTATACATGGAAAATTGTAAGCAATAGTTTGTGTACCTTTGAGTATTGCAAGTTTAATACTTAAGACCGTTGGAAAATAACAAATAAATAATGTTGAACGTTAAAATAAAATAAAATTACACATATTTCATCTCAAATTGTAGCCGGTTGGCTAAAGTGTAACTTGTAGTGCTAATTAAAGTTTATTGTGTAACGCACAAGTTTTATTATAAAAGTGTATATGCAAATTCTTACACTTACGGCCAATATTAATAATCAATCCTAATCCAAAACCTGCTGTAAAAGATTGATATTTTGATCCATTTTTATGTTATCGCTTGCCAATAACATATCTGTGGACAGGATTAATATGGCAATTAGGTATGGGATAGGCCGCCGGATACGCAGCTATCTAGATTGCTTGAAATCCATTAGATTGAGATACATTATTAACATTGGCCGTTAGATTCCACGCTTTACATATTCAGAGATAGAATTTTAAAAAATCCTAGCCGTTATTTTCGTCATCTATTATCTCTATATCAGTATGCTCATAACTTTTACTGCCACCAGTCCAGCTTTTTTAGGTAGGTATGCGTTGATTATAGTCAGTTAGTTGCTTTTTTTATTTTTTTGAAATGACTAATGTTGTGTACGTCTAAAGACTTTTACAACGTCACCGGGCTAAGGGGCGAGCAGAGTGCTCAGCCAGAGATTGAATTTTGGGTGGGGCCTTGGACCCCCCTTCCTAAGGGTGTCTCCTGTGAGACCGTACCTCGGCTTAGGGTGGGATCTTGGTTTGTTTCGCAAGAGGATATCGTGGCTGAGTTCCGCCCAGGGCGGAACAAGGGCAGTCAGTTGCTCAGCCACTGCAATCAGTTAATATTTTCTAGCGAAATAATGTGACGATCCCATCGCCCACTGGTGAGACAGTGCAGAAACTTGGGGTTTCTGAATTGTTCCACTAGTACAATCAATCACCTTTCCAGAGTGGTAGTGCCATGCTGTATGCCTGTATGGTTGCAGCTGAATGGGCCCGCACGCCCAGAGACGTACCACTCCCTCACGTAGCGGAATTGCTGCCGTTTTTCGTCTGGTTGGATTAGTTAGGCGCACTTCCCTCCCCTTCATATTATAAAGGAGCGGCAAATTCCAAGTATTAGTCCCCCGGGCCTGCATTAGCGGTGAAGACCAATACAACCTGGTTTTCCTAATTTAAAACCAATGGATTCTAACTCGGAAACACTATGTGGCTCCACGTACTTTGCAAGGTTTCGATTTGCGCGTAAATTTAAATATGCACAAACAGGACACTAAGCTTTTGGCGCCCCCTTTCATGCTGATATGCTGAATATTAGGGAGATACATTCAAATTTAAATGCTGTCCACTTCCACCTTGAGATGGCGAAGCCATCCTTGCTCTTTTTGACTGAGACGCAAATATCTTATTCGGCTCACACACCGTACTTCTCCTACCCGGGGTATGAACTGAAAATATTCCTTTATACAGCGGGCGGGCGTATGCGCTTTCGTCAGAGGGGATATTTGTTTCTGGTGCCTCGGCAATCTTGCCGTTGACTATTTATACCATTTTGAGATATTTTATTGAATCAGGCGTTACTTTGCGGAAATCCATTATAAAAGATGTAAAATAAGCCTTTATTTTGCTTACGCGGAATTAGCAAAATAAAGGCTTATTTTACATCTTTTATTTATACCATCCACGTCACATAGCGGCAACGTCAAAACGGCACGTTGAGCACATGCAAATGGCTTCCGACACTGTGTTTAAGCAGATCCCATCCGCGAAAATCGTGAATTTTGGCGATTTTAACGCCAGCGTGGTGCTGATTGGCTTGGTTCACGTTCCACCGATCGTGCGAGAAGATCTGTTCACGACTTTGCGTTGTTCTGTGATCTCACACAACAGGTAACCTCGCCCAGTTCCGGATGTAGGGGATCATACGGCTACACTAATAGCTGACCTTTCATTACGAGAAGTATAAAGTCTCTGTCGATGTCCTTCTTGGATATTCCAACCACTGCTTCCGATGTTGAGTGTGAGATTATAGATCAGCAGATTGGTACGGGATGCGGTTTTATTTGTATCTTACTCACTGAGACAGATTTGCTTTTCGCAGGTTCATTTAGACATCGTTGCTAATTCCGTCACTGATGTGGTGCTGCAGGCTATAGAACTTTATATTCTATTCTCTTCAGTGCCCATTTGCCCCAAAAAAATCACTAGCTTTCTTAAAAAGGAGTATAACTCTGCCTCTAGGTTTTTTAAAAAAAATCATTGCTAAAGCAAAGTCCGAGCACATTTGCAGAATTGGCGAGAAATTAGCCTGCTTGCCTTTGGGAACAAGAGCATTGTGGTTTCTCGCCGTCATTATCATATTAACACCTGAGTGTTGCGTCGCTGGCCCATGGAAACATGCCGCCGTCAATCCCACGATGTGAAATGTCTATGCCAGAAATAAAGTTTTTTGCAGAGTTTAATTAAAGTCGAAAATTGTACCATGCTAAAAACCGACTTCAATTTCAATTGTATGTAGTCCCGTAAACAAAGTAGGAATTACTTAGTACACCTGAAATGCAACTAATCAAATTTTGACAAAATTTATATTGGAACACGTCTGAAATATGACCTTCCTTGCAAAAAAGAATCAACATTCATAAGTTAAGGAAGTAATTACGTAGCGAACATACAATAATTGAGAAGTTTTTTAGTCGGTTACATACAATTAAACTACTAAGTCTTTAAGTGTTCAAAAAAAATAATACTATCATTGACTGGTTTACCCGGGGAATCTCGTACCACGCGACACTGACGCTAAGTACGTAATTAAAAACTGTTGCATTAGCCCTTAGGTATGTTCTTACTAATGCAAATATTTAGCATTACTTGGTATAGAAATTAAAAATCATTTTAGTGTTTGGAATTAAAGATAGGTAAAAAAATGATGCTATAGTAGGATGTCGATTTCAAAGTGTTTTGTCAGTTACACCTACAGTCTAGCGGTCCGGTGTTGGACTCCACTTCATAAAGTTCCGGGACCGTTTCCCGGGTCGAGTAACAAAATAAAATTGTGCTTTTACATTTTTTAATAAAAACAACTTTACCCGGGATGTGAGATTTATTGTCTTCAGCAAGCCGTGGGTGCCCTAGTTGTGCCTCTTCCTAATTCTGCAGGTATGACGGCGTGAACATAGTTTTGTTTAAGTTAACTAGGTGGTAAAGTGCTATGCAGGAGCTCGTCCAGATTGATATCACCGTCTTATTTATACCTGTTCCCATAATTCGCTCTTATTTGTCGTCTTTACTGCGGGTAGGTTAAAGGAACAACCTAAGATGTCGTCTAGAATATAGTGATGTACCAGAAATATCCATGATCTCTGTATCTCTCGTTGGATATCAACACGAGTCCAGTCAGCCCGATGGTATCCCTCCGATTGTTCTCAAACTGTGCGCTTCCGATCGTGTGGTCGTGTGAGTGGGCGGCGGTGATCGCTTTCCATTAGGAGACCCACTTGCTCTTATCTCTTCAATTATATATATATAAATCAATTTAAAATTACACACCTATTTAAAAATGTATCTAACAAATGCTAATTAATCCTTAAGTATTTTTTTAATCAAACTCAAGTTGTAATTGATTCGGCTCCAGACATATTAATTAATTTACTGTTTTAATTTATTGAGAGTACTTATTCTGAATTAAATTTATAAGTACGAGCTTGTTAATGCTTGTATGAGAGTGAGAGCCACACTCAGAGACGTCAATTATGTTTTAATTAGACATTAATTTGACTTTTTCTATACCAAATAGTGGGTTATTGATAAATTAAATATTAATTGACGTCTCTAAGTGCGGCCGGGAAAGACAATTAATCAGCCTGATCGTCTAGTGGTATAGAAATATTTACGTTAAAAAACCGGCTTCAAAACTAAAAAGTAAAAAATAATAAAGATTTAATATTAGTTAAATACTACCTATTATTTATATGTGCTATTTACATATAATTTTCTTTTTAACGGTTTACTTTTTAGTTTATTGCTGATATGATTTAATTTAATAATCTTAGTATCTTCACGCCCATATCCCCGAAGACATAGGCAGAGGTACAAACCAAGGCACCAAGGACTAGCCGAAGACACTAAGTCCCACAATGTGATAGGTGGCAAGCCTATCGCCAACCGGGTACATTTCCAATCCCGACCAACATTTTTTTGTTTTTATTGGTCGACCCGGGATTCGAACCCGGGACCTCACGCAGTCAAGTCCAACACCTGGACTGCTAGACCACAGAGGCGACTTTTACTTTTACTAATAATCTTATAATTTACTTATTATCTTCATAGCATGGTATTAGGCTATATCTATATATTAATACGTGATGCCAAAACTTTGGACCCCGTTTTACGAAATAAAATTTGGCACACTTATAGTTTATGTGTAGGAGAAGAAGAGAACGCTAATATTTTTCAATAATAATGCTTATAAAGTATGTTAAATCAACAAATAAATCATCACCCACACTATCATGCATTTGACACACACAAACAAATATATTGATGATAACGATAAAAGATCACAGATGTGGTACACTAAAAGGTTTAGAAACAAAGTAGTTGGTCTTAAGAAATGAAGATGGCGTTCTTATCAACAAGATATTAAAATTTATCATAGTCTATTTTATTTAGTGTATATAATATAATAACCGTACTAAATATCTTAAAGCATGTTGCTGAATGCCGATGTGTCTGTAACCCTGTCACTAAGTCACCAAAGTGGATCAGATTTACTTTTGAGATTTTTTTATCTACTTTCACCTATCCCGATGTGTATTTTTATTAAAACAAATTTAATAAAAATACACATCGGGATAGGTGAAAGTAGATAAAAGTGCTCATAAAATAAAAACGGATGGTCCTACCTGAATAAAATTTTTATGGGACCAATTCGAAACTATTTTGAATCAAACAAAAAAAGAATTACGTAAATCGGTTTAGAAACCTCGGAGAAATCGGTGCATGTGTGCATAAAAAAAACCTGCCGAATTGAGAACCTTCTCCGTGTTTTGGAATTCGCTTAAAAAGGAAGAATGCACGCCACAAGTTTGTATATTTCGGAACGCTTATATTCTCCGGGTTGGTCTGGGCTTCTTTGCAGAATAGACCATCTGCCTTCTTGCCAGGCAGCTCGTAAAAGGTGAGCATAGGCTTACCGTCACTAACACCGTGACATCTGACTAGGTGGTAGAGTTTCGCAGCGACTCACCCGGATACCACCGCCTCATGACGTCATGACGTGTTCCGGTTCGGAGGGTAAGGTAGCCGGTAAACTTACTTTTGCTCGAGGTCTAACATCCTTTCCTCAGGTTGGCAACGCACCATTACCACCTTTGGTGTCTCTAGGCGGCGCGAATTTCTTAACATCAGGAAATCCATCTGCTTGTTTGCCTTCCAATATCATAAAAAAAATATATTTTTCATTTCATTTCATTTCAAAATCATTTACCGTCCTGCCCGAAAAACGAGTAGGTATAGCGAACAGGAACAGGAGCTTTCGCAAAAATCAAACGGGATCAAAATTGTGAAATAAAATCGTTATACAATGGAAATATTTTCAAGCCTTGTTTCAACAAGACAAAAGAATATATTTCTGTATAAATGTGCAGATATCGGTTCCAGATATTTATTGTTGGGACATAAAAAAGATTGCCGAGCAAATTCGCAACTCGAGCAAAATCTCAATATATGGAAACTTTCCATTGAAATACTCACCCTATAAAAATGCTTTGAGATTTGCCGTATCTTTAAAATGAACTGAAATTTATTTATTTGCGGAATTTGTGTGATAGAAGCTGCTACTAGCGAAAATTTTTATACCAACATATTCTACCCCATTGTATTATAATTATACAAATTTATGATTTCGATTTAAAACATATTATGTATACATAAATATCTGAACGAAATTTTAAAATGTCATTAGGTTTAACTCTAACTACCTTAAACTGCAACTGTTTCCAAACCTAGCCAGTCAGGTGAAAAAACGGCAAAACAAACCTCCGTGTCCGTATAGCCGTTGCAACTTCTTTTAAGATCGCAATATTTTTACACTGTTCTTCGTTCACTTTCCGGAGGGCATTGTTTTCCAAAATGAGGTTTTTTAATTTCACGATGTGCACTTTCTAGTTAATTTCTCTATAAGCTAATCTCTTCGTGTAGTTCCCTTGTCTGGCTGCCGCTTAAAGTAGATAATTCTGGTACCTAAGTGGTTCAGTGTCAATGTTTTGCAATTTTACATAATCGGTAAAAAATGTAAAAGCGCTTGTTTGTACATTGAAGCTAACCTGTGAGGTTGGCACATTGGTGAAAAACAAAAAAAACATAGCTGATAAACCCTTATACGGAATAATCAACAATTATGATAAATTGTAGTATCTGTATTTTACAGGGTGGGTAAAGAATATCGTACTCCATAAGGGACTTGTTATGAAGATATGAATGTATGTATGTATCTGTATTTTATTTCTTTATTTGATGATTATCGCAATATAAAAAAACATGTTACATTGCTTTTCTTTCAGCGTTGAAATTTTATTTGTGATTTTAATTAGTGTTATTTAAAAAACTCAGGTAACATAAGACATTTCATGTGTTTGAGTCAATACTGTTTTTTGCTTAAGATTTTTTTAATTTTCTTTTTGTGGTCCGGATCCGTTGTAGTACAGACCATCCGTCCTGTCAAGCAGCTGGTAAGAGGCGAGCTCAGGTTAAATAAATTATTACCGACAAGATCACTGGAGGTAGAGTACGATATAGCAACCCGCCCAGGTTCTCCATCCATCCGTTGCCGTGTCTATTCCTGGTGACTCTTGTCGTGTTCTGATGGGGGATGATTCAATATATTTTAAGTAATGATCACTGCGGTGAAATGACGTGTTTTATTTTTGCTATCTCCAGTGACCAAATGAAATACAATATAGATAGCAAATACAAATTTGACAGTTTTTTGATGTACATTTCAATAAAACGATACTGAATAGCCCCGCAATTTAAGTTTCTATCAATAATTCATTCATCAGGTCCCGGGTTCGAATGCCGGGTCGGCCAACAATAAGAAAATTGAATTTTTCCAATTTTCTAATAAAAAAAATTTTGGTCGGGATTGGAATTGTGCCCGGTTGGCGATAGGCTTGCCACCTATCACATTGTGGGACTTAGTATCTTCGGCTAGTCGTGGGTGCCTTGGTTGTACCCCTGCCTACCTCTTCGGGGATATGGGCGTGAAGACACTTATTCATTAAAAAAAACTATTCATTTTAATTCAATATTTACACTAAATTTAATCATTTCGATAAAACGTCGACGACTTTTTCTCGATAGTACCAAAACTTACG
>NJDC01005129.1:73967-85813 GCA_002245475.1 Calephelis virginiensis
TTATAAATGCGAAAGTTTGTAAGTATGGATGTATGGATGTTTGTTACTCTTTCACGCTCGAATGGCTGAACGGATTTGTCTGAAATTTGGAAGACAGATAGATTGTAACCTGGATTAACATATAGGCTATTTTAAATCCCGATCGCACACCGGGTTTCTGTGAAAACGTGGGCGAAGCCGCAGGTAGCAGCTAGTACTACCATATTTTACCAACTACAAACAAATCGGTTTCGCAACTGAATCATTTGGATTTTAGAATTTTTGTTTCAGCTCAAAGAGTAAAGCTTCGGCAAAACCTCAGACGGGCGGGACTCGGGATGCAAAGTGAGAGAGCCTACAATGCGAAGCTGACGTACACATTTATGCAACTTCGGTGCGAACAACGAACTTTATTTTAAGTCTATTTACACACGTCTCCAACATAGTTTATAAATAAATAAAAAAAATTAATGTTGTCGCCTCTGTGTTCTAGCGGTTCACGTGTTGGACTTGACTGCACGCGGTCCCTGTTTTCTAATTTTGGCGATAGGCTTGTCACCTATCACATTGTGGGACATGGTGTCCTCAGTTAGTAATGGGTGACCTGGTTGTGCCTCTAACTACCTCTTCGGGTATACGAGCGTGAAGCTACTTTTTAAAAATGTTTCTGAACAAATTATACGAATTGCTCTAGCCACAAAGTTATTATATACCTATGTTTGTGAATTACTGCATTATTATATATGTATTAAATAATATCGGTTATCGACTCAAACATAAAAATACTTATCAAAACACATACTGTAATAAATTTTATAAACACCTAGAGCCATAAGTACAGACAGAAACGTTCGTCATACAATATAGGTACCTAGTTACCTATGTGCTTTAGTAATATTTCTTATGTTAATTAGCGCTATCTATTCGAACGCTTTAATAATATTGTGTGTTTGGCTCTTTTTTTTGTAATTGTTTGATAAGATGTAATGTCCTTAAATATATAGCTGTAGCGTTGTAGAAATACACCTTGGTAAAGCCTGGGTCACAAAAGAACAATCGCGAAGAAAACAAGTTAAAGAAAGGCATAGCAAGTTCTAACACAAAAACAACACTAGACATTGCTTTATTTGCAATCGGTGCAATAGGTAATTCACATACGAATAAATAAATATCTCTCATACCTACCTACTTAGTAGAAATTTCGTGTACTTACTACGTTTGAGACGTAAGCCGATTCTTTCAGTATTTTGTATACTTACCTATAAAGTCTCTATGTAAGTAATGTAATGTTATATAAAGTAGGTATTACATTAAATTTTAAAATGTTCTGATATGTTTTACAGGTACGTAATCAAGTATTTTTTGTTAAACAATTACTTGTTGGAAATTAAATATCCACAAATATTGATTTGATTTTTTTATAAGTAAGCGATCAGTGAACTAGCACACAGATCTTTTTATGGTAAGAGACAAACGTGGCTTATAGACACCAGAGATGTTAAAGGTGCTTCGCGATCCAGTGGCTAGGATGTTAGGTGAAGTGTGTAAGTCTACCGGCTACCCTACCTTCTAGACTGAAACATGAAAGAGTCATCATGGCAGCAGAAATACTTAAGGCGGTGTATCCTTTGTTGATAATAGCCTATTTAACCAGTGCTCGCCTAAGAGGCTGGTAGTCTACTCTACTTAGTGGACCTGAACCAAAATGGGGACTTTAGATAACGTAAAAAGCCTACCTAATATTATTGAAAGCCTGCCGGTCATAGTTAGCGCTACAGGCCCCGGCAAGAGAAAATACCATCAGGAAAGCCGTATTGCTTTCATATGCTACAAAAACTCTGATTTGCAAAACACAAAATTAGCAAGTTTAGGGTCTTAAAGGCAACACAAATGGACAATTTTATTTAATACTACACGATAAAGTCATAGTTTAGTGTAAACAATTCGTAATATTAAAATGATATTGCTTTTAGACGACATTATACACGCTCAGGAACGGACAAAGATATTATACCATTGTTTCAATTCAATTATTCTCGAAAGCATTTTACAGAGCGTTCTTTTACAGAAAAATGTTTAATTGAATTTATTTACTAAGTTTTCCCTGTAAACTAGAAATTGCTTCGTAATAAGGACTGATATTTTTCCTCGTGTTGGTCCGGGGTTCTATTGAAGATAGACCATCTGCCTTTTTGCCAGGCAGCTCGTAAAAGGCGATCATAGGCTTACCGTCACTAACACCGTGACATCTTACTAGATGGTAGAGTTTTGCAGCGACTCACCTGGATTTGTACCACCGTCTTACCTATTCCTGCCACCATAACGCCAGTGCTTTCAGTTGACGTGTTCCGGTTCGGAGGGTAAGGTAGCCGATAAGCTTATGTTTGCTCGAGGCCTAACATCTCGGCTTCAGGTTGGCAACGCACCATTGTGGTACTATTATTTTTTTGGCGTCTCTAGGCGATGTGAATTTCTTATCACCAGGAAATCCGTCTTCTTATTCGCCTTCCAATATCTTAAAAATAAAACAATAAAATAAGGAACGATTTAACTTTATAAGCGTTAAACGTATTTGCCATCTAAGTCAATTTATTTTAATATTTTATTTACACACCACTTATCTAAACCATAACAAAAAAGATAGAAAAGAGTTCTAAATTAAGCTGTACTTTTTTCTGGAGAATATTTATTTATCGATAAGAACTTAAAACAATTTGATTACACTGTACATAAAGGGCATGCTCCGCTGGTTCGGTCATGTGGAAAGAATGACAGATGAAAGATTGACAAAGCAGATATACAATGCGAATGTGGATGGATGTAGGTACCCGGGGAGACCAAGGCTGACAATTCACGATCAGATCAATCGGATATTATCCGAGGGTGGTGTCAAGAGTCTCCGAAACCGGCGTGTTTGTATGAAAAGGGTTATGAATGTGAAGGAAGCAAGACAGGTTTGTCAGGATCGTGAGGTCTGGCACTCGATACTCTCTGCCTACCCCGTAAGGGTTTTGGCGTGAAGATATGTATGTATAATTTTCATTAAATATTTGTTACATCCAGAATATTTATAAGTAGTTTTTTGCATCTTTCAATTAAATTATCATCAATTTCAAAAAACGACAGCATTCTTCTTTGATTTTCTTCGAATAAGATACTTTTTATCAGAGCCAAATATAGAGAGCTATAGGAGTCAGGTTATGTTCACTCAGGAACTGAACTCTAAACAAATTTGTATAAAACTTATTTCGTTTCATCACGTTTTATAATACTAAAAATTTAAATTTCATAATACATTAATCCCACAAAATTGACCAAATATTCACTGATTAAATAAAAATAACTACATTAAAAAACCGACTTTATAAATATTTAATATTAATTATATACCACCTATTATTTTTATGTGCTTTTGACTAATAGGTCTGAAGTCGGTGCCAAGCCAATACTTATAAAATAATTATTAGTTTAAGGCTTGGCACCGACTTCAAACCTATTAATAAAACGCATATTTAAATAATAGGTGGTATATAATTAATATTAAATCTTTCTTATTTTTTACTTTTTTGTTTTGAAGTCGCTTTTTTAACGTAGTTATTTTTATTTAATACTTTTAAGTTTAATTTAATCTTATAAGTTGATATCTTTATGACATGCTATTAGGCTATATATAATATAACATGAATACCTTTATAGCAGAGGTTCCCAAACTTGTTTCATGTAACGCCCACTTTGAAAATCAGTTGTTTTGTAGCGCCCCCCCCTCGTTTTTTTCTTGTCAATAACCTCAATAACATATTTATTGCGCCTAGTTTAAAAAAAAAACATTTTTTTCAAGATTTATACCGCCCCCCTCTAGGCTTCCAGCGCCCACAAGGGGGCGTTATCGCCCACTTTGGGAAAGGCTGCTTTATAGCATGTTGCTCAATACTGATGCGTCTGCAATCTTGTCACCCAAGTTAATCAAATTTACTTGCGAGATTAGATTTAATTTAATTTAAATAGACATCGGGATAAAACGCAGATAAAAAATGCTGATAAAATAAAAACTAATGGGTCTACCTGAATCAAATTTTATGGGATTAATTCGAAACTATTTCGCATTAAATAAAAAAAAATTACGTACCTAAATCGGTTCAGAAACCTCGGCAAAATCGGTGTACATTCATAAAAAAACAATATAATGGCCGAATTATTGAGAATCTTCTTGTTTTTTTTATATCAGTTAATACTACTACCTGATCTTGACGTATGTCCTTAATTAATAAAAACCAAAAGAGAAGAAGACATTTGCGCATGATGTAACTGACAATCGCTGGCTAAACCGAGCGTAGTTTTTATAGCTTTATAGGTATATATATCAGCTGAGGTAAGATTATTGAAAAAGATTATCGACAAATCCATCGACTAATGTGATCTAGATAGCGGTAAAGTGGTAGAGCGCGTGCCGCCGACTTCACTTCCGCAAGGAGCCGTCTATGTCCGCTCGGGACGTTGCCTTTTCCGGCACCTGCCGCTTGAAAAGTAATGTGCCTACATTTTATAATGAAATCAATGATTCCTGTATATTTTGTACTTTATCAGACTTCTATCTACCAACACGAAAGACCAGCCTACGTCCGTAGTTTTATACTTCAGTCATGATAGCGTTACATTATTTTACAGAAACCTATTTATAGAGAAGAATTAAAAACAAAAAATATGGGTTCATATTTCGAAAGCATTCAGTTATTATATTACCAGTCATTTATACTATACTAGTGTCAATCTATTTTTTTTCTGAAACACATCAACAATATTAGTAATTCCCATTTTTAAAGATAACACAAAATTTTTAAGTAACACAAGCCAAAAAAAAGCATTGATTTTCTTAATAAACAGCAATCCATAATAAATATTTATGTTACTATATTTTATGTTACTTTTACCTTCGACCAGTTTAATGATTACATGAATGGACAATGGCTGGAAAGTGACGATTTTGTTAATATTAGGTGCATTACTAATGAATTACGTCGCATCAACAATTCCTCACAAGCTTGGACGAAAAGGAATGGGCGGCCAAATAAAAATATTTCGAAGAAACAACTAAATATTTTACTTTGGTTATATAAAAACTGCTTGGGTTATATAAAAACTGCTTGGGTTATATAAAAACTGCTTGGGTTGTATAAAGACTGCTGTCTTACATTTTTTATGGCTCGTACCTGAATAAAAATGTGGGCACTTACCACTTTTATTATCTGTTTATCGATACAATTGACACTTTTAAAAAAATCAAACGTAAGCTGAACATTTTTTTGCTAGAATTTAATTTTTTACTGTAGTTACTTGAACTGTATTTTTTTCATTAGCGGCATATGAAAGGGCGGGACATATGAAAGGGCTTTAAGTAAGCAACTTCCCAAAACTTACCCATTTCCTTACCTGGTAAGTGAAACAGTATAAAACCTAGAAGTCAAAATCGTAAATATATTTCAAATCAACATTTTACAATTTTTTTACTGTAGTTAGGTACTTGAAATATATTTATTTCATTAGCGGCGAGCGCTGGTGGGCCATAGGGAAGGGCTTTAATTGAGTACCTTCCTAAAACTTACTCATTTCCTTGCCTAGTAAATGTAAAAGTATAAAATCTAGAAGTAAAAATATTTCAAATCTACAAGTTCCCTAATGCAAACTCCTAACTACAACCCGTCTGTTGTACCACGTCTTTTGAACGGATGGACCGATTTTGATATTTTTTGTTTTGTTTTAAATCTGTCGTCACGGAAATGGTTCTTCGATACATTACAATATAAAGATTTTATGATGAAGTTATTAAAAATCTTTTTTTAGGATTACATAGGATTACATAATGTCACAATTATATTTATCTACTAACCTTATGTCACAGAATTAATTTAACAGATGTAATAGATATGAATCAATTTGGTAAATAACCGGAACTGTATAAGCATACCCGTATTTCTGGGTAACACATTTTCAAACAAATGCTTTCCCTTATCGAAAATCAAACTCGAGGCCGTAACATTAGCAATTAGCTCAGTGTGTGCGCTAACCCCTGATCCTATGACGTGGTCATTAAATATTCTCTATAGAAACAAACTTAAATCCGAAATTAATGATGAATGAATTAAGAAATAACAAACCATTTGCCGGTCCGCTAATGTCTCGTATGAATTTTAAACTTAATGAAGGTTAAAAATCTTTCATTTTTAAGTCCCTTGCTCCGTGTTTTGTTCACCTGGGTGTCCTTTATCAAAAGGTTATCTGAAAGAGATTGCCTTTTTAAGATAATGTTACCTTTGTATAAACAACAATGTACTAAATTAAAAGCTTTTCTAATTATTGTTATTTGAACCAAAGGTTTTTGTTTCGTGTTCAAAGCTTTAATGTTTGTAAACATAGTGCACGTACTGTATGATTTTAAAGTAATTAAATTGCTTTCCAAAGTAATTATAAACACTAACAATGCGATTTCAATTTGACGAGGAACTCGAATAGTCATTAAGCGACGGAGAGAGTTTTGGCGCCATCGAGAGAAAAGATGGTCGAAGTTTTTTCATAATTATTGAATTTCGTGTTATTATTGAGTGAAATAAGTCAATTTTGGTGGCATTTTGTACAATTTTGTTCAGTAAAAGTGCACAAATGAAATAATCATAAAGAAATTAGCGTATCGTATATTTTCTCGTTGCCGCCAAATCTCGTTACATGAGCTTGTGTAAAAAGGCCACCGCTTTACTCAAGAGCCTGACATGACATATTGACGACTTACGACTGATGACTAATTAAAATTAATTGAAATTGATATAAAATTTGATGCAAATTTCTACTTGACTAATGGCTAAATACTAATGTGAAGGCCAAAACTTAAAGAAAGAAAAAGAAAAAAAAAGCGGAGGAGAGTCAGAGCGTTAGACCAGCCTCAGGTTGATCACCAATGGTATCTTTGATCGTTTCACACGTTTTGTGACAATCACACGAAATAACAGTGACAGATTTTTTTATGATATTGGAAGGCAAACAAGTAGACGGATTTCCTGATGGTAAGAAATTCACGCCACCTTGAGACATCAAAAGTGTAATTGTGCGTTGCCAACCTGAGGTCCGGATGTTAGACCTCAAGCAAAAGTAAGTTTACCGGCTACCTTACTCTACCACCTAGTCAGATGTCACGGTGTTAGTGATGATAAGCCTATGCTCGCCTTTTACGAGCTGCTTGGCAAGAAAGGCAGATGGTCTATTATTCAAAGGAGCCCGGACCAACACGGGGATATTATGATATTGGAAGGCAAACAAGTAGACGGATTTCCTGATGGTAAGAAATTCAAGCCACCTAGAGACATCAAAAGCGTAATTGTGCGTTGCCAACCTAAGGCCGGGATGTTAGCCCAAGACCAAAAGTAAGTTTACCGGCTTCCTTATTTTTCGCCTCTGTGGTCTAGCGGTCCGGGTGTAGGACTTGACTGCATGAGGTCCCGGGTTCGAATCCCGGGTCGGCCAACAAAAAGAAAATAGGATTTTTCCAATTTTATAATTACATTTTTTTTTAGTTGGCGATAGGCTTGCCACCTATCACATTATGGGACTTAGTGTCTTCGGCTAGTTGTGGGTGCCTTGGTTGTACCTCTGCCTACCTCTTCGGGGATATGGGCGTGAAGATTCTTCTTCTTTTTCTTCTTATTTTTCGATACACCAAGTCCGCAATACGTTAACGGCAAGCACTAGCGTTATAGCGCCAGTAATAGGTAAGGTTGTGGCACCAGGTCAGATGTCACGGTTTTAGTGACGGTAAGCCTATGCTCGTCTTTCACGTGCTGCCTAGCAGAAAATCAAATGGTCTATTCTGCAAAGGAGCCCGGACCGACACGGGGGGAAATAATGATTACATGCAAATACGTTGCAAAATGTAATTGTGTTGTGATACCGACGAAATATGAATGCGGTTGTGTAGCAAAGAGAAAAAAATTGAAGAATTTGTCACTGGTGGTTGCATTGTGGATGCGATATGGTTGGTACCGCCTATGTCAATGATGACAGCAAAACAGTCCGTGTGAATTCTTACTGTACATTTTTAATACCAAATTCTACCCGACCACGTGGTGTGGTTGAAGTGTGGTTGTGATTGTCCGATACCAGAATAAATTTAATATTAATTTCAAATATCTGCTTGTAACAGTTCCAACGCTACAATTAAAAATAAGTAATGGAGTATATCTATTTCTAATTTTTTAAACTCCCCAATTTTTAACTTTTTTATTTTTAGATTTTTATCTACGCGTACACACAATTACCGATTTAACGTGAACTATAACATTTACACCTTTTTGAATTTACCATTGCCTGTTTAAATTCCTTTTCCGTAAAGAAATAGTTGTTTTGGATAGCTTTGAGATGTTTGTGAAATAGTGGCAAAGTGATTCAATATTAAAACATACCACATTGATGTATATAGATATATCATACCAGTATTTAAAATACAAAGGTTTGTAAAGAACAGGAACATAAATTGTAAAAGGCCAATAACGCAACAAACACAGTTCGCCACCGTATATTACACTCGGCTTTTTGAACTCTACTGCCCTAAGGTCACTTCTGGGTCACCTAATTCTCTGGCAATTACGATTTTCTTGCTTTACAAAGTGATTATGTAGATTGTATACTTCTAGACAGACGAGAAATGAATATTGTATAACTCAGCTGACCCCGGAAACTTTATTCTAACTTTTAATATTAGGAACATCACTAATTGTATGAAAAACACTTTATAACCTGCTCACATAGGTATACATTTTACCCCATTTGAGGTCAAATTAATATATTTAACGTACGCCTAATGCCTCTGACCAACTGCAATTTTTGGTTTCGATTCCCGGAAGGGCAGACGTTTGTGTTATGTACATCCAAATTTCTGTATTTCCGAATATGGACAATCATCAGATTTAGATGGATCAGATAATACAGCATAAAAACGGCAGTTTTAAAGTAAATTGTTGATAAAACTGTTACTCTCATAAAAATGTATGTGATATACACCAACTCAACATAAACAAATTGTACTGTTTTAAATTTCAATTAAGTTTTTACCAACGAAAATAAGAATTATGATTTGTTTTTAAGTTTTACATTCACTTATGGGAACGGCTCAATAAGTGTATATTGATATAAGTATGAATTTTACACTTGAAAATCGTTAGAACGTTTTTATTTAATCCGTAGTGTTTATTCTTCTGATGACAAAGAAAAACATAAAACACCGTGATCGCTAGAAGCACCCTTTCTTTTTTTTGAAATGGCTAATATGTTGCTAACCGCAATTTTACAAATTCACCGGACTATGTTTAGAAGCACCCATGAGCGAGTAACCTTTGCTTTCCATATTAAAAAATGATACATATACGGTGAGCGGCGAGCCATAACCCCTCCAATCAACCCACCCATTAATCAGAACATAGCACCAAGTTGAGATTCGGTCTCCCAGGACAGCCCTTGGTGCTAGCGTTGTAACAGTTCAATCTATATAAATAACCATCATTATAACATTTTTAATTATTTATACGGGATACTCACGATCTCTTTTTATTTTATTTGTCGTCGTGACCACGGCCTATGCAACTAGGCCGAAATATCGACAAATAAAATAAAAAGAGATCGTGAGTATCCCGTATAAATAATTAAAAATGTTATTAATTCGCGACGATTTAAGTTTAAAATCCTAAACCATCATTATGTTTTTTTATTGTTATTATTATATTATATATTTTATTGTTGGGTTGAGCACTCTGCTCGTTCACAAATTCCGGCTAAGGTAAAATCGTTGCAGTTATTCAAAATAAATACATCAGTGGCGTAGTGTCTCTTATGACTGTTGTGACGGGTGGATGTACGCGAAAAATCTAATCAAAATATTGTATATTTTTTAACTATTTCTGATAATCTAAGTATTACATCATATTCGAAATGACATAATCGATAACATAATAATATAAAAACTTGTGTTTTAAAGTTTTGTGAGTTCAAATTAGATAGATGGCAAACCTATCGCCAACCGAGTCGCTCATGAAGTCACCAATACCTACTAGTGATTGCATAATAATTAACATCAGCTATATAAAAGAAAGAAAAATCCTGGTCAAGTTACACAAATTGAATCTAACCCTAAATTAATCAAATTATATATTTGTGATATGGGTAAGTAGTCAATGATACTAATACACAGAATAAATTTAATAAACACTCAGACCCGTAAATGCAGACATCTAAATGTTCATCACAAATGCCTGCCCCCGTCGGGAGTCGAACCCGATCCTCGCGGTTGGTCAGTGTAGTTAGGTGTGTGTGAGCTAGCTAGAAAGTTTTCTGTAAAAAAGCGTTTGATAGAATTGTACGGAAGGGACTTTGGGACATTTTACCAGATTATGGGATAGATGGGTGTGGTGCTAACGGATGGTCCTACTGAGTGTTGTGCAGTCTGTGTATTTGGATTATAAAGCATTTTGCCTCGGTTTGATGGAAATATTGGTGTTAAGCAAGTCCGTGTTGGTTTTTTTTTTATAGAAGAGGAGGCAAACGAGCAAGTGGGTCACCTTGTTTGTGGTGTTTGTGTGTGTTTGTTTATCTTGTATTTAGATGCCTTCAAATGTTAAGATCAATAAATAATAGAATGCGTAAGGGTAACCAAGTGATAAACTGCCTGCTCTTTGCCGATGATGTTGTACTTTTATGCTCTACACCATTGTATTTGCAAACACTGGTCACACTTGTGGAAGGTAATTGTAATGAAAGAGGCTTACATTTGAATGGAACGAAAACAACGGTGTTTAAAAGAGACGTAGCCAGATAGGATGCAAGAGATTTAGTTGATGATGTAATGCTGCAACAAGTGAATGAAATTGTATATTGCGAGTGTGAATGGATGTAGGGGTCTAGTAAGACCAAAGTTGACATTCAACGAGCAAATCGTTTGGGTGTTTATCCAGGGTGATAAATGTGGAGAAAGCCATCCCGGTCTGCCAGGATCTTGAAATTTGGCACTCGATACTCTTTTTCTACCCCGTTAGGGACTTGACGTGAAGATATGTTTGCATGTATTTATTTACCCTAATTACAAGTTCGAAACCGTGTTTAATAGACAAAAAGATCCTAAAAATATGTGCAGCCGGTAGCTCATTCAATTTGAAATGACATCAAGAAAAATATTTTGTAACATGAACCTTTCATATGAAAAAAAAGTCATTGATAGAACAGCACAACGACTGTCGGCTCAGCTAGTCTTCTTAAATGTTGATGTAAGTATACATAATTTTTCATAAGTGAAAATATGTCTCTCTCTGTCGCCTCTGTGGTCTAATGGTTCAGTTCTTGGACTTGACTGCATGAGGTCCCGGGTTCAAATCCCGGGTCGGGCAACAAAAAGAAAATTGGTTTTTTCCAATTTTCTAATAAAAAAAATGTTGCTCGGGATAGGATATGTGCCCGGTTGGCGATAAGCTTGCCACCTATCACATTGTGGGACTTAGTATCTTCGGCTAGTCGTGGGTGCCCTGGTTGTTTTTTTTTTTAAATATGTAAACAAATTAAAGAAACAAATTTGTAACAGATTTGCCCTTTGACCTCTGACAAACATAAATGCGAGAACTTTATTTAGTTTCCAATATTTGTTGCCTGTTTTGCTCTCCTCGATAGTGATAAAAATGATGTTGACCTCGATAAATGAAAACTATCCTTTTTTTAAAGATCTCAAACTATCTTCATATATTTTTTTATGAAATTCAGTTCCGCGGTTTTCCCGTGGAAAAAAAACAGTAAGAGAAAGCTACCTTCGCATTTATATTAAAACTAGCTGTTGCCTGCGGCTTCGC
>NJDC01005129.1:86262-108044 GCA_002245475.1 Calephelis virginiensis
TTTTTACAGAGAAACTCAATTGTGTTTTATTGACGGTGTCGAATAAGTCGCAACATATCATAAAAAACCTTATATACATATAATAATATAAAACAGAGCAGGCTAGTAGGAGTGTTACTCGTTCTGCATTGAACCTACAATGTCTGCGTACATACGTGAGATGGTGAAACAGATTGTTGCAAGTTTTATTGGTTAAAATTTACGTACTTTGTCCTAATAAATATTTGTACGCCACTAGGAGTACCAGGAGTAGTCGTTCTTTTATAATGTAAACTTTAAGACCAACAAATAAATGAATTAAATTGAATTGAAAAAAAAAACAAAAAATGTTATTTCAAAAGTTTGAGCGGTGCAACTACATCTAAAAAGAATTGATTCGACTTTATTTAAAAGTGTTTTAACTTGAATAAAATTGGAAGTTGTGGTAGAGCGGTGAAGTCCCGGGGGACCCCCGGCTAGGCGTTCTAAAAATGATATAATGAAACGCATTTTTCTATTTCCTGCGAACATATCAACGCCAGGCCTGACAATAGGATTTCATTTCCTCGCTTCTGTCGACACAAAACACTGCAAATGATTCATTTTCACCGTTGCTGCTACTGGCTTTTAAGTGGTGATGTTATTAGCGCTTAAATTGGAATGAAAATAAAAACGAACTGTCATAAACACATAGCGAAAAACGTGAATGTTGCGTACTAATGTGACGACCCTATCACCCTATATGTAGTGAGCACACCTATAACCTCGCATTATATATCACTGTATTATTGTACTAATACCATAAGTTGCTTACGTAGTAGAGTTCTGCAACTTCTTGGCCAGAAAGGTAACAGCGCCTTACTTTTTACTGCTCACGTAATGTTAGGATTCACCACTGTTATATTTCGATTTTAAGGATCAGGCAGTCGATAAAATCATCTTACAACCCCAGCTTAAAATTCCAGCCTCGAGTTTGCTACATACATTGATGGTATATGACACTTGCTGAGTACCAGTTTACTTTCCGGCTACTAAACCCTCTAAATTATAACAGGACTATGGCGAACATTAAATTTAAATTAAAAATTTAAGGTATCATCTAATCTTTCAATCAGGTTCTTTTACCTAGCCTGACTGGCTACAGATATACAACATCGGGGATCATTCTTTAAAGAATCGCTTTTAAATACAAGTACGTATAAGGATCAAGTTACATTTAAACCAACGGTACATGACAAAGTAATACAGATAAATTCGTATAAGAAATGTAAAATAATTCTCTTAATGCATGTTTATCCCTAAAAGGGTAGAAATGGGTTGCCCGGAAAAGCCCTTGTCAAAGGTTATGTCATTATGTCCTGAAGACAACAAACAGTAAAAAGGGACACCATTAGATATACGAACCTACCTTTTTGTTATTACGAATAAAGTTTTAAAATCACCGCATTTTCGTTTTCATCGATTTGTTTTAATGTTACAGGAAAGTAGATAAGCAGACAGACTTTCTGAAGGTAAAAATACCCATTGTTTGTCGCAAATAAGACAATAAGGTTGTCTTATTCAACCAACCTATCGTTGGAATTAGCCAGTCGCTATAGGTTCACTGGCCACTCAAACTCTAAAATTTAACAAAACAGAGACAAAGATAACAATGTTGTTAAGGTGCGCCTGAGCATTGGCGATATAGTCCAGCAATATAAGCGACCAATTAGACTTGCCACTTTTCTTCACTTTTCCTAGATACAAATATTGCAATGTTACATTATTCGTAAATCAGACGTGAAATTACTATTGTGAAATAAGTATTTATTTTGCTGATTCCCCGGACCTGTGTATTTTTTTGTGTAAGTCACACTGGACGTTCCCACCACCGCAATCAGATCACGAATGCAGTCCGATCTCGGGAAACAAAATCCAACCTTTCCTCTCTTATTCGCCAAACTTGTCAAGGAACTCAGAATATAGTATACCAAATTGTACTCGACGTTTTTTTTTTTTTTTGGAATGACTAATGTGTTGCCAACCTCGCGGTTTTTACAACTTCACCGGGCTGTACTCGACGTACGTTTCGTCTTAATACCGAAGCATACCTACTCAAGAAATCGACCTTACTGTACACTCGACGCAGTACAAGTCATTTGTCACCTTCTCGATCGCTCTTATTCAAACCCATTAATGGTGGGGCATTAACGAAACTATCCAAAATTTTCACGATTCGCTTGCTGAAGTCTGTTTGACTCGATTTCTTGCTAAACCCTTTATTTTATCCGTTACTTACGGATGGTTGTGGCTACGTTACGTTACGGGTACTTGTGGTGCGTCTTCATAGTTTTGAAATCTACCATCAGATAAGATATCTCATGTAATCTCTGGGTATACTGAATTTCTATTTAAAATTTGTTGAGGTAGGTATTTTTTGTGTTTACATGATCAATAAACAAAATAACGATACAAAAATATTTTTCTTGGAAGAAGGAAATACATAAAAAATATCATACAAATAGCCTTCTACTTTATCTTCTATTACATAAAAAAATGAGCTAGAATGCTTTCAGGGCAAAACTTATATTCAAATGTTCTCGTTGACGAATATTTTTTTTTTCGTAACATCTCCGTTCTACCTTTATGTAGTCTAGAGTTAAGTCGCAGTTTTCGAGAACTCGTAAACGGGCTATAAATATCTTCAGTTCCTTTAAAACTGCCTTAATATTGCTAGTTATTACTGTTCTATTGTTTATTTTACGTGCGTGAGATTCGAGATTTTTTATGAAGACAATTCTATGGTTTGAAGATGAGGTCACAATATATTTACCAAATATTTTTGCGGCATAAAGTACTTCATTTGTTTTCATCAAAACTTTCGAACAAACACACAAACAGACAGTTTTTTATTCATGTTACCTTACGTAATTTATGAATACAGCCATTATTTTCTTATGAGTTTTAACAGCAGAAAGGTATTCGACCTGTTTTTAGAGAAAACATATTATAGTGTCAACGATTTTCTTGTAGACAAAAATTTATAGTAAAATAATTGTAATCGCCTCTGTGGTCTAGCGGTCCCGGTGTTGGACTTGACTGCTTGAGGTCCCGGGTTCGAATCCCGGGTCGGCCAACAAAAAGGAAATTGGATTTTTTCAGTTTTCTAATAAAAAAATATTGGTCGGGATTGGAAATGTGCCCGGTTGGCGATAGGCTTGCCACCTATCACATTGTGGGACTTAGAGTCTTCGGCTAGTCGTGGGTGCCTTGGTTGTACCTCTGCCTACCTCTTCGGGGTATGGGCGTGATGATACTTTAATTGTAATAATTATTAACCAAATATAATAAAAGTTATGGTTGCCGAGGAGTTTGTTTCGCCGTTTCTTCTCCTGTCTGGCTAGGTTTGAAAACGGTAGTAGTTTTACGGTAGACAGGGTTTAAATTTAATTGTAATTTTAAAATGGTTGTAATAAACAATTAAACCAGTTATAAATATAAATAATTGGCTTTTAAGTAATATTATATGTAATTAAATAATATTTTTGTAACATTTCATTTACACACATATTCCGCAAGTAAATGATATTCTTTCTTTCTTTCAACCTCTCTTACAATTACACTCCCGTTTTATTTCATAATTTTAATAAACAAATATACTCTTGTTAATGCTCGCTACTGCCATGTTCCAATTATCCATTGCTAAAGTTCTGGAGCACCTTTATTAGTTATCACTGAAGTGTTTAGTCATACATTAGGACGCTGTTGAGACAGGATTTGTTTATGTATTTGTTACGTGTTTGTTTTTTGCAATGTTTGATGTAAGGTGTTTTTAAAGGTTGTAATAATTTTTTAACTACCGTATGTGCTTATAAAAAATGATTATAATGTATTTTTACAGTTGACGTATTTCAAATGTAACGAATGTACCTACGAAATAAAGATGACGAATTGAATTGAATTGAATTGAATTGTTTTTCTTGCCATCAGTCTTTAATTATCGTTCTCATCTGTCAACCTCAGTAAGAGTTTAGGCCAACAGAGTGTAGTTTGTAGTTGCCACTTGTACTACATAATATAATATAAATATATACATATAAATAAGAAAACAACATCAATATCTTATTAAGATTATACGTTGTAACGATAAGTATAAAAAAGGCAAAGACGTCACCACCAGACAGCCAATAAATGTTCTCCAGTAATAGCTAATGTAAAAGTTCCTTTGATTATTTAATTTGTCTTTTGAAGTTCATACTTTTGTATCAGCGGAGTGTAATTCAATTTTCTAATACAATATAAATTTAAATTACTTTGCGGAGAACGTCTTTGTGATTTTTATTATTCATTACTCAAAGAAGTTTCTGAGTACCTTGGGAGATAAGTTTCAACAAGTGACAGAACAATTTATAAACGCACAAAGCATGGTATTTAATTATTTCTTAGTTATTTCTGTAACATTATGCATCCAGTTTTGTCTATATGATTTTTTACCTGACTACCCATCGCAAAGGAAGACGTATGATCACCAATGTACGTGTGAATGTAACTGTATATTTTTACCTGACTACCCAACGCAAGAAAGGATATATGATTACCAATCTACGTGTGGCTGTAACTGTATATATTTTTACTTGACTACCCAACGCAAGAAAAGATATATGATTACCAATCTACGTGTGGCTGTAATTGTATATTCTTTTACCTGACTACACAACGCAAGGAAGGATATATGATTACCAATCTACGTGTGGCTGTAGCTGTATACATTTTTCCTGACTACCCGACGCAAGGGAGGATGTATGATTACCAATCTACGTGTGGCTGTAACTGTAAATTTTTTTACTTGACTACCCAACGCAAGGGAGGACGTATGATTACCAATCTACGTGTGGCTGTAACTGTATATTTTTTTATCTGACTACCCGACACAAGGGAGGACGTATGATTACCAATCTACGTGTGGCTGTAACTGTATATTTTTTTACCTGACTACCCAACGCAAGGAAGGATATATGATTACCAATCTACGTGTGAATGTAACTGTATATATTTTTACCTGACTACCCAACGCAAGAAAGGATATATGATTACCAATCTACGTATGGCTTTAACTGTATATTTTTTACCTGACTACCCAACACAAGGAAGGACATATTATGATTACCAATCTACGTGTGGCTGTAACTGTATATATTTTTACCTGACTACCCAACGCAAGAAAGGATATATGATTACCAATCTACGTGTGGCTGTAACTGTATATTTTTTACCTGACTACCCAACACAAGGAAGGATATATGATTACCAATCTACGTGTGGCTGTAACTGTATATATTTTTACCTGACTACCCAATGCAAGAAAGGATATATGATTACCAATCTACGTGTGGCTGTAACTGTATATTTTTTTACCTGACTACCCAACGCAAGGAAGGATATATGATTACCAATCTACGTGTGGCTGTAGCTGTATACATTTTTACCTGACTACCCGACGCAAGGGAGGACGTATGATTACTAATCTACGTGTGGCTGTAACTGTATATTTTTTACCTGACTACCCAACGCAAGGAAGGACATGTGATTACCAATCTACGGTGGCTGTAACTGTATATTTTTGACCTGAATACCTAACGCAAGGAAGAACATATGATAACCAATCTACGTGTGGCTATCGGTGTCCAATCGTGTGGCTGTAACTGTATGTTTTTTGCCATTCCATTAGTCAAATACGTGGTAGTCCGTTACGGGAGTGCGACATTCGGCTATTCACCGTAATTTTGAATGTGTGTGTGTGTGTGGTGTGTGTGTGTGTGTGTGTGTGTGTGTGTCGATATATTCATCAAAAAATAAAATTATGAAAAAAAAGTTCTCAATACGACAACGATTGTTATACATAGAAGTACTTAAGTAGATACCAGAATATATTTAATAAACACCCAGACTCGGAAATGCAGACATCTAAATGTTCATCACACAAAAGCCTGCCCTCGTCGGGATTCAAACTCGAGCCTCGCAGTTGGTCGATGTAGTTAGGCGCGTACGCTAGACACTTTTGTATGTTACATGAAAATTAATTTTAATTAAAAAAAACATTAAAGATATTTAAAAAAAATGCAGGTGATTTTGAGAATTGAGAGTGACATTTTTAGAATTTTTGTCTGTCAGTCAATATGTCAGAGAGTCAGACAGACGTCTCTGAATCATGACAGCGATAATTCACACCGACAGTTAGACACCGAAAATTTAGACAGTAAGTCACAGATGGTCACAGACTAGTAAGAGAACTACACGTTCAGTAAGTGCTTTTTGTTCCTAAGGTGTGCTATAACCTCATAGTTTGTTTGCATCCCGCTAACTAAACGGGTTCATGTGGGAGAGGAGTAAAAGTAAAAGTACAATTTAGTCTATAATTTAATAATGCGTTGTCAGATTTTGCTCATTCTTTGTGTCCCTTACAAAGTGTCCCAGGCTTTTTTCGAGTAATAAGTTTAATTTAAAATTACAGCTAAATCAACACTCAGTAAAAAGTGACCATTGAACTTAAAATCAGAATTTAGAAAAATATTAAAACGGCCAGTCACATTTTTTTTGTGACATAGGAAGGCAAACAAGCAGACGGATTTCCTGGTGGTAAGATTACGACGCCTAGAGACAACAAAGGTGGTAATGGTGCATTGCCAATCTGAGGTCGGGATGTAAGGCCTCGAGCAAAAGTAAGTTTACCGGCTACCATACCCTCCGATCCGGAACACAGCATGACGTTACAGCGGCAGGAATTGGTAAGGCGGTGGCTAGTCGCTGCCAAACTCTACCACCTACTCAGATGTCACGGTGTCAGTGACGGTAAGCCTATGCTCGCCTTTTACGAGCTGCCTGGCAAGGAAGGCAGATGGCCTGTTCTGCAAAGGAGCCCAGATCAACACGGGGAAAAACACATATCTTCGAACCAAATCCCCCTGCAAAGAAAAAGAGTATCGAATGCTAAATGAGCGAAATTCGACCCATCGGCTAGTGGCAATATAAAAATAATTTCCATTGCTATGATAAAATTAGCACAAAGTGAACGTATCAAAGGTAATTAATTATATACTTAAAGGTGTCATTAATTTATATTACATTCAAAATGAACGTCATTTTGAAAATGTTCATTTTAATGTTCGTTATAACGCAGTGAAAATATTAAACAATGTTTTGTATCTAATCCAGATGGATTTAATAAACATAAAACAAAACTGTAGAAGGGTTAATTGAGTAAATCTTAAAGAAAAGGAGCAGGCGATTAAGGAGAGGCAGTAGAACACATCTTTGACATTTTTAGAAGTTTTGTCATGACCGCGATTCGCGCTGAAACGACTGACCCAATCGTAATTAATTTTGCTATTAGTTACTTTATGTCCCCAGTAAGTATCTTCACGCCCATATCCCCGGAGAGGTAGGCAGAGGCACAACCAGGGCACCCACGACTAGGTTTCTGAGCGGGAAATGTCAAAATGTAAATGGGGCTAATAATGATTCATTATCGCGTGTCCCGATTTTATTCATTATTTTTTGTTATGTAGAGTGTACAAAATACAGGGAAACATTTGACAGTACAGATCCATTTAACAAACACATATATATCTTCACGCCAAGTCACCCTAAAAATTAGGCAGAAATTATTTCCCTAACTAATGAAACTATAAATGAAAGTGTAAATTTGTTCCATTTTAATAGAAACTAACATTTAGTTTTTCCAGAAAAACAAACATACTCAAGACAATTTAGACCCAAAAGCAACTAGGCTATTATTTTTTTAGACGCTTCCACAAAAGAGCGAAATAGATTTAAGTAAAACAAAGTTTATTGTAAATGAGTTAAATTATCGGTAGTGATCTTGTTCATAAGCTACTGCAAGTACTCTTTAAAAATTGACAAAATTCTTGCTCCCATCCAATAAGAATCTACTTACCACGATTTTACTTTTAGATTAATAATACAATATTTACACTAGGTAACCAAAATTTCTGATATGATTGTCCCTGTGGACAATTGACGAAACGCGCTTTTACGTTGATCGCGTTTAAATTCGACGAATTCATTAAAAATTGCTTACTCCAAGTACCTATCATCTGAACTTTCAACTGTACTTCGTATTGACTTCGATTATTAACAATCGTGGTGTAACCATAAAATAACAACACCTTTCTTGTGAGGGATTAGCACAATTTTTTTTTTATCGTGTGGAAATCCATCATGGATGACCGCCACTTTCGGGGGAAGTGGTGGGTTATGTGAGACTCCTACTCACTAAAACCACACGGTGTCCTCCCCTTTGACAGGTACCGGGACTGTGAGGACGCTTTCGCAAACTTCCACTGCCCGGAGGTGCTGGATCCAACGATCCCCTTCTGGTGGCCCCACTCAATAGGGGCCACATATCATCTGAACTGGTGCACGGGGACACAGCGTACACAACTTCAGGGGTTCCAGAGGCGACAAGCAAACCCGTACCTGCCGCAACCCCATCTCGACCGGGCGGGCTAGATGGAAAGCCCGCCCCCCTTCTCCGCGGGTTGTATTGCCGCCAACTTGCCCATCATCCTGTGTGCGCTCCTCGTGTCCTCTCTTGGACAGAGAGGGGTACTGAGGAGCGCCCTCCCTGGTCTGAATCGGTTTCACCGGGGCCCCAGCTAGACTCCAGTTACTCAGCCCCCCGCCACAACAAGACTCGGACCCTTGGGAGGGTAAGGGATTAGCACCAATGTTATAGCAACTTAACCCATTTTTCGTCCCGTTTGGCGGGAACGTTTAAAAAAGACTAGCATGCTTTTTTACGATCCCTTCCAAAAAACACAAGATAAAAGAGGTAAAAAATAGGAAAAACTGAACAAATAAATTGGCTTACTGACAAATATATTTGTATAATTGTAAATAAGATAAACTACAAAACTAAAACAGTGTAAAACAAAAGTAAAAAGCTGGGATTTTCAACAGTTTGTGTATCCCTAGAGACACCATAACAAACAAACAAACAAACAAACCAACAAATAACAAATATTATATAACCATAGATGTTGATGTGTCGCTGTCATGTGGCTAGGGAGTTAGACCAATTGAGGAAGTCTACCGGCTACCCTACTCTCCAAACCGGAACATGACATTCTTCCCTAGGTAGTAGAGTTTCGCAGCGACTCACCCAGATTGGTACTTACCTATTCCTGCCGACATAACGTCATAATGTGTTCCGGTTTGGAGGGTAAAGTAACCAGTAAACTTACTTTTGCTCAAGGCCTAACATCCCGGCCTCAAGTTGGCAACATACTAGGTGGCGTGAATTTCTTACCATCAGGAAATCCGTCTGCTTGCTTGCCTTCCAATATCATAAAAAAATTGTCATTATGGCGAAAAATATAGATAAGGAGGTGGATCACTACCGGGAAAGTTCTTGCACATCATTCTACGAGTACTACCAGTGGCTTTGTTGGTAAAGACCCGTTGGGCCTTTGCTCGCCTAAGCATAATGGCAGATGGTCTATTCTAACCCTGAACCGACACGGGTAAAAAATCATGTGAATATTTTAATTAAATAAACTTAATTTCGTAACAAATTACAGAGAAATCTCGGACTCAAAATTCCCGTCCGACTTATTTTATGATACATTCAGCTGCGTGTTCAATTATTCACGCAAATTGCTAGCGTTACACTCGAGTGTATGGTTTCACTGTTTGTTGCTTACCCTTACACCCACTTTACATTTAGATGTTCGTCTTGAGTAATGTTTCAGAAAATTTGAGACTGGAATTCAGGTGAAAATTTGTTGGAGTTGGCTGTTAAATATTTATTTTACAAAGTGAGAAGTAAATTTTCTTTTTAACGTAACTTTTAGGCTAATCGGTTACTTTTTGTGCATCTGGCATAGGTGAAGTGTATTCACAATTTTTTGGAGGAAAAACCTATTATGGAGGGTTATAATTAAATAATCGCTTCTATGGTCTAGCGGTCTGGGTGTTGGACTTGACTGCATGACTTGAACACTACTACACTACACTACACTATTACATACACTATAACTACACTATTGTTCACTTGCTATAAGTGATTTTTTTTTTATTTCTGTTTAAACGACGATTTATTTAACTACAAATGAGAAGACTTACGGCTAGAATCGGCGTAAATCAATGTATAATCATAATACTTAAAAAAAGCATAGCATATTATTTTCCAAACCAGTAAATACATCCCATAAGATGGTACATGGACTGTTATTGATATAACACTTAAAATAAAAATAATATTGAGTGGCTACAATTTGTACAACCCGTAACAATTTTGTTATTTCGGCTTTATAATTTTCTTATAAACTTATAAACTTCTGCGACTCTGTCACACAGAAGTGAGAACATTACAACCTACTCCTGGTGTAGCTTTGCTATCAGGGAGATAATGAGAAGGAGATTTGATTTTATTATTTCATTTTACGTTGCAATTTCCTGATCATTATTTTTAAGGGAGAATAAAACTAGGTCAATAGTTATATTCTGATTTTCCACCAAGATAGGTGCTAATTAATTCCTATCACAAGTTTTTTCATATTGTCAAATTCGTTTACATAGGTATTTTGAGTAATTGAAGAAAATGCTGGTTGACTTTGTAGACAATAGAGTGTCCTGCAAGCTAAGGCTAGGTGGCATCGTTTGAACAATATTAATGCATAGCAAATAAATAAATAATCAAGCGTCCTTCTAAAAGACCACAACCTAAAATTTTGTTATATTATTGTAATTACAACATACTTCTAAAAGAAAGATTCCGTGAAAGTGATTTGGATTCAGAGAAAATTATCGATTAGCTAGCTGACCCGGTGAACTTTATAACGCCTTAAGTTGGTGTCATAACTATAACGGAGAGGGGACTCGTTGAAATAAACTTACAAAATTATAACCAAATTCATCTAACCATTCAAATTATCTTTAAGAAGAACTTTATCCTGATAATAAATAATACAAATATTATACCCCGTGTTGGTCTGGCATCCTTCAGAATAGAACATCTGCCCTCCTGCCAGGCAGCTAGTAAAAGGCGAGCATAGCATATCATCACTAGAATCGTGACATCTGACTAGGTGGTAGAGTGTCCCAGCGACTCGCCCGGAACGGTACCACCGCCTTACCTATTCCTGCCGCCATAATGTCAGCGCATGCCGTTGACGTATTCCGGTTCGGAGGATAAGGTAGCCAGTAAACTTACTTTTGTTCGAGACCTAAAGTTGCCAACGTATCATTACCATCTTTGGTGTCTCTAGGCGGCGGGAAATTCTTACCATCAGGAAATCTGTCTGCTTGTTTGCGTTCCAATATCATAAAAACAAGAAGTACCTAGTAAATTGATTCATATCGGTATTGTTTTTGTGTACACATAACTTTTTGTATTTATGTAAAAACTGAAAACACTGTATATCAGTGTTTATTGATTCTAAGTCCAACTTTGAATGGAAAGTGATGACAGGTTCTTTCGACATGGCTTTTGGCACATCAAGAAGCCTTTTTTCGGTCGGCTAAAAAAAGGGAAATAGTCGGCAGTCACTTCCTTGCACTCTTTGACTTGAAAATTAATTTTATAAAATGTTGGAAAGAGAAAAGTGTAAAAGTGGATTTTAAAACTTGACCTCTCTTCATGATGTCTGTATTAAATAAAAAAGTAATATTAAAAATAAAACAGCCGGTCATATTTTTGTAAAGGATGATTGTAATACGTCGGCACAATTTATTTGAGTTTTAAAATTTTCCCCAATAAATCAAAACTCTTTTTACTTAACACTGAATACTCCTGGAGTTTGTCTTACAAGAAATATTTTAGAATATTATTTTTAACTTACTCCAAACTCAAGTCAGCAGTTGTTCATGCGAATAGAATTTTGCATAAAAATCTAAAAAATAACGCTCCAAAAAATGTAACCATTGTACATTTTTATTCTATACTATCTGACCCGACAGACGTTGTCCTCTCCTAACAATGAATATAGATTTTTATTCATGTGAACCTTACTTTTGAAAAGAGCAACTGTATGTTATTAGACACAGACATCATCCCATTTGAGGATGTCTGCCAGCCGGTGGCAGACTGATTCCTAAATTTAATATAGACAATCTGTAGGCACTTTTGAAAAGTCGTTCAATGGCAGGACAACAATATTGTAGGAACTTATTACATTATGTTTGCATTAGCATTTTTATTAAAACTAAGTATTTTTAATTGTTACTTTTTAAAAAAAACTTGTTTAAAAATGTATTTAAATTAACACCAATAACATTACAAATTTAAAATGTTTTGTAAGCCTCAACAAAACCTAGATGTTAATAAAATCTTCGGCAAGTAACGTCTCGATGACGTATGATCTGAAACAAAATTTTCAAGGAAATCTGTTAATCCATTATTTTTCTTTCTTTCTTTGGGTTATGGCCTTCACGTTAGTATTTTGCCATTAATCAAGTAGAAATTTGCATCAAATTTTAAATAAATTTTAATCAATTATAATTAGTCATCAGTCATAAGTCGTCAGTAAGTCATATCAGACTCTTGGGTAAAGCGGTGGCCTGTTTACTCAAGCTCATGTAATGAGATTTGGCGGCAACGAGGAAATACACGATACGCTAATTTCTTCATGATTATTTCATTTGAGCACTTTCGCTGAGCAAAATTATACAAAATTCCACCAAAATTGACTAATTTCACTCAGTATCAACACGAAATTCAATAATTATGAAACAACTTCGACCATATTTTCTCTCGATGGCGCCAAAAAAATCTAATCCATTATAGAGTATGATGCCAAAGACACACACACACACAAAAGTTTATATTATTTTATGTTATTTTTGTGTATGTTATGTGTGTATGTTTATGTTGTTATGTTTGTGTTAGCATTTTTGTTAAAACTATGTACTTTTAATTGTTGCTTTCAAACACTACCTACCTACTAGGTATAACTCAACTCTTTGATCAAAAACAAAAAAAATAAAAAAATGCCATGATACATAACGCATCGTCAAACTCTTACGAATCTAGACAAACGATATACGTTTCTTCAAAAAAAGTCAGTGTATCATATCAAAATCGTCATGAAAAACTGAAAAAGATAGCAAAATAAAATTTCATTGCTTACTTCGTTTTTAAGGAAAATTTGAATATCAAAGCTAAATGTCCACAACGAATAATTTATTGCTATCTCATAAAACGCTTGTAAGGAAAAAAAGATATACAACCTCTATTTGCCTCAGAGATATGGTTTGAATAGCACCTCTGTTTGACTTTACGGTAGCAGCTGTATAGCCTTATGCCATTAGCACTAAAAGCACCGTAAATTATGCTTTATCTTCTTTACTGCGAAGGGTGCTGAGAACAACTTCCCAGTGTTAATTTAGTCATAGGAATAGTACTTACTATTTTACTTAGGTGTGTTTGTGTCAAAGCTCTTTTAGAAAATTCTCCCTACACAGGCTAGGCACTGCCGGGTACAAAGTAAGGGATTATTACTGTTGCCATATTTCCCTATGGATAGAAATGCATATGAAGCAACTTACAATTCCAATAACTGAAGGGTTTAGGTGACGCGTATACGTTATCAACAAAAAAAATCATTAATAAGTATAATTATACTAATGTCTATATATTATACTTTAGTCTTTTTCGCGTACAAAAGTAACCAAATCAGTCCAGCTGTTTTTAAGTTTTAACGAGACTAACAGAAAGCATTTGATCTTTGTGTAAATAAAGATTAGATGAGAGATATTTTTATACCATTGTGGCATGTTGCCATTACTTGGCCAGCTAAATTACACGAGGATGAAATAAATGTCAAATCTCGGATCATATTCTCAACGGAACACCGCCGTTTGCTTTTGAAGACCTAGAAAATGAAATCGAACGAAGCCCTTCATTGTTCGCTCTGTACCCAGAATCATGAAACGGTGGTCGTTTCTTACTAATAGAATTCTCCATTCGAGTGATGAATTTACAAAACCCTTTTTCGAATACAATTCGTATTTAGACGATTTACAAGTTTTTTTATTTTCTTGTAAATTAAGTAATAAACTCTCAGGAATGGGTATTAAAATAAATTAAAAGCAATACACTCGGTAACATGCTCGTTTTGAAAGTTACTGTCTCACTTTATGCAGCGGAAAACGAGATATAAAAGGTAAGAAACGGAGTATAAAAGTTTCATGAAGGCAATGGCAGTAATGAACGGGATGATATCTTTAAGGTCTGTCGCGTGACCTCCCAAATCAGTGAGAAATAGGAACATCAATTGCAAACTGTAGAGCACTACCTTATTGCGTGGAACTTAATAAAAAAAAACTCGTGTGAAATTATATTTTCTTCATAACTTCATAACAAAAGACTCACTTCATCTGTGATTGTTTTTTGTGATATTTTTATGCAATTATTATGGACTAATGAACTGTTATGAATAAATAAACTATTATGAATGGATTCTAACGGTTCGTTTTTTGTAAGGAAGTTAATGTTTTAGAAGTGGTCTCGTATAAAGATCTAAATCTCAGTTTTTTTATTATTATAGGAAGGCAAACAAGCAGACGGATTTCCTAATGGTAAGAAATTCACGCCGCCTAGAGACACCAAAGATGGTAATGGTGCGTTGCCAATTTGAGGTCCGGATATAGACCTCGAGCAAAAGTAAGTTTACCGGCTACCTCACCCTCCAAACCGGAACACGTCATGACGTTATGACGGCAGGAATAGGTAAGGCAGTGGTACCAAACCGGGCGAGTCGCTGCGAAACTCTACCACCTAGTCAGATGTCGCGGTGTTAGTGATGACAAGCCTATACTCGCCTTTTGCGAGCTGCCTGGCAGGAAGGCAGATAGTCTATTCTGCAAAGGAGCCCGGAACAACACGGTTTGGTTGATTGTTACTTAATAATGTGTATGTCGTTTTTGGCAGTTTAACAGCGCTTAAAGAATTGAATTGGGACATATTATACCAAAACAATTTTTTGATATAAAGCCATTTTTTAAAATATAGAGCAAAAAAAAGTATTGAGCAAAATACAGTAAAAGCGATGAAGCAAGTCGGATAAAACAAAAAAAAATAGTAATAATTTATTAAGTTTTCGCAACCCTGTTGACCGTCTACAGTGCTATTAGTAATTAACACTTCAAACAAACTGAAAAATATAAAGTAAGAGAAGACGATCCAACCACAAAGGTTCAAGTCTGGTCTAAGGTACCTTTGTCTCTAACTAGCCAAACCGAGATAGATCGAGTTTTGGCAGGATCAAGAGAAACAATGGATACAGTTTTTCGTAATTATAGATTTTCGTGAACACATTAAGTAAAATAACTTCATATAATTTTGTTCATTACACAAGTTATATATTCATGAAGAAATTAATGAGTCGTGTTGCTAAATCTCACTCAGAGAGCTTAGGTGCAGATGTTACCGCTTCACTTAATACCTTGATATAACTGATTTTGCGAAATCGAGTGAAAACTTAATATAAATTAATTAAACTCAACTAATTGCAGGGCCTAGTCCATTTTAAAACCTAAAAACATGATAATTGGACTTTTAAGAATACCTGTTTACTTCCGCCTCTAGGCTAACAGCATTAAAAACATTTTTTCCGAACGTTAGCATTTCTACGTAAGTGTACCGGCAAACCCACTCTCAACACCCAAATGTAACAACGGCAAGCACTAATATAATGGTATCAAGAATGGGTAGCATCAAACTAGAAAGTCATTGAAAAACTTTACCATGTAATCTGACACGGTTCAAGTTGGATGGCTAGTAATTTTCTAAATTACTACATTATTTCACGAGCAATCAATGGATTCATCGCATACCTACCACAAAATATTGTTGCATGTTTTTTAAGGTTCTTCTTCTTTTATAAATATGGCTTTCGATCGTTTTTCACGACTACTTTGCCAATGTCAAGTTAGTTAATACTTATACAATATACAGTCATTAGTCACTATGTACAAAGTCATGTCAGGTCAGGGTCAGAGTCTTGAGTAAGGCAGTGGCACCGTTACTCAAGCTCATTTAGGAGATTTAACGGCAGCGAGGAAATAGACAATATATTAATTTCGTCATGATTATTTAATTTGTGCACATTCACAGAACAAAATTGATCTAATTCCCACCTAAATTAACCAATTTCACTCAATATAAACACGAAATTCAATAATAAGGAAAAAAATTACGACCACCTACATTAACAATGGCGCCAAAACTCCTTTTTAAAATTTATACTTTAATTTCCAAATTTTGGAGTTGCACAGGAAATAATTATATTGTTTTAAGCAGACTGTCGATACACAAAAACATGAAAACCGTATGACCACTAGCTCGGTGAGGATGGTAATGGCCACGTCTATCTAATTAGATACAATATGACTACACGTGTATACACTACACGTATTGCAATAATATTGTGTGCTAAAAAAGACATGCAGTTGGACTATTATACTTGTAAGACATTTCAATAATAACTAAAATAAAAAAAACATGTTGAGTAAGAAATGTTCAACTCACGTCAGGGCATGTGACATCGAAAGTTCGTAAGAGGGAGGGAGAGTAAAACCACTGTATGAGGTCGCCGCATTTCATACTGTGACTTTCGTTTCGCGAGCCAGCTTTCTGCGTACCGTATGAGGTGGCGTAAGTTTAGAAAAATATGAATTTAATTAATACATGGTTTTATTAATGACAAATAATTAAAAACATTAATAACGACTTTATGTAATTGTTGTTATTTTATTAACCCCCAACAGAAAAAGAGGACGATAAAAGTTTGACGTATATGTGGTTTCAGAACTTTTAAACGAATGGACCGATGTCGATTCGGATTTTTTTTATGATATTGGAAAGCAAACAAGCAGACGGATTTCTTGATGCTGAATAATTGACGCCGCCTAGAAACACTAACGGTGGAAATGGTGCGTTGCCAACCTTAGGCCGGGATGTTAGACCTCGAGCAAAAATAAGTTTACTGGCTACCTTACCCTCCGAACAGGAACACGTCAACGGCAAGCGCTAACATTATGGCGACAGGAATGAGTAGGACGGTGGTACCCCTCTGGACCAGTTGCTGCGAGACTCTACCACCTAGTCAGATGTCACGGTAAGTGAAGGTAAGCATGTGTTCGCTTTTTACGAGATGCCTGGCAGGAAGGCAGATGGTCTGTTTTTTCATGTGAAAGCTGATGTAATAGAAGTGCGGCACATGTCGGTTTTGCGTTTTAATGTTGTCGTTTAAACATCACCTCTTTGTCATAATTCCTACCTATTCATACATGTTTGCTATATCTGCCACCTTTTAGTCGTGCTTGCCACTGGCGTGTTCCGTTCTGGGTGGTAAAAGAACCGTTAAATCAACTCATGTAAGAGACCTAGCATCCTAGCCTCAAATCAGCAACTAGGTAATTGGAAAATTTTGATATAGATACCTTTTTTTTTTAACGAGTCGAAATCCTCATGGATGCACGCCACTTTCGGGGGAAGTGGCGGGCTATGCCGGACTCCTACCGGCTAAAACCACTCGGTGACCGTCCTCTGTGCATATCGGGTGACTGCGGGATCTCCAAAGAACGCACCGTTGTCACCCTTACACCTGCCCGAAGGCTCATCCGCTCAGAAGCCTCCCCCTTCTGATGGCATCACTTTGACGACAGCAGCATGGGGTCACACCATGCTATGCTGCCTCACGTCCCGGGCTGCTTTTTAAGTCAAGTGACACCCCGATCAGTTGACTCACAGCCCCAACCCCCTTTTAGTCGCCTCTTACGACAGGCAGAGGATACCGTAGCCCTATTCGTCGCCCGGTGCTACAGGGCCCTTGATATAGATACCTGACCGCGGTCATTTCTTACAATATTTTTTTTTACTAGCTTGTTGCTAACCTCGCGGTTTTTACAACTTCACCGATTTTTTTCTTTCAATCAGGAAATCGATCTTCTTCGTTGACATACAAAAAGTGGCATGAAAGGTTTATTAAAGCTACTGTAGTTCATTACAAGTTAAATATTTTATGCGAATACTCTTTATAAAAATTAACACAAAAGTACAACCTTTAAATATTCAAACTTTTTTAAAAAAGATTTTCCTCTCTGGAAACCAAACCACAGACGGAATTGTAAATTCTGCTGTAAAACTGTGAATTTGCTGTAAAATTTTAAATATGCTGCAATTAATTTTAGCGAAGTAGCCGGGATGCGTTTAAATTAAAGCTCGCGGTGAATGCTTAAAGCTTGTTGTTAGTCAAAGAATAGAAAATAATACGAAGTGGCTTCAGTTAACTTTTGTTATTTACTATTGCAGTTGTATAAAAGGCTTCATCCACAATTCATTCAAATAAACACTTTTTTAAATGTAAAAAGTCGCCTCTGTGGTCTAGCGGTTCAGTTGTTGGACTTGACTGCATGAGGTCCCGAGTTCGAAGTCCGGGTCGGCCAACAAAACGAAAATTGGATTTTTCCAATTTTCTAATAAAAAAAAAATGTTGGTCGGGATTGGAAATGTGCCCGATTGGCGATAGGCTTGCCACCTATCACATTGTGGGACTTAGTGTCTTCGGCTAGTCGTGGGTGCCTTGGTTGTACCTCTGCCTACCTCTTCGGGGATATGGGCGTGAAGATACTTTTTTTTTAATGTTAAGAAATGCATGGCGTCTATGGACACAATCTCACCAACACCAAATAAGTATCATGCCATGCATAGATTGTAATACCATTACTGTGCCATACTGTGATCTTAAGCCGAAATATTCAGGAAATCATATTTTTGTGAAGTTTTGTACCTACTGCTATTCATACTATAAAAGCCAAAGTGTATATGTTGTATTGAAGTCAAAGCGGGCTAACAGATTTAAATGAAATATGCTTAATTGTGGTAAAAATAATTTATTTGCGGTTTACATCCGTCAAAATAAGTTGGTATTTTTGGTGTGCAAATATTTTGATATTTAATTACAAATAGATTTTTTGCAAAGTATTTTGAAGTTAAATTTTTACCATATCTAACTCAAACTACCACCGACTCCGAGCCTAGCTCATTAAAGTAAGTAGCGCTAAAACAAAACCCTAATCAACCTAGCTTTCTTCGAGTATATTAAATCCACACTAATATTATAAATGCGAAAGTAACTCTGTCTTTCTGTCTGTCTGTTTGTTACCTTTTCACGCCTAAACGACCCAACCGATTTTGCTGAAATTTGGTATGTAGATAGTTTCCATTCATGAGAAGGACATGGGCATATTATTTTTTGGAAATTCAACCCCTAAAAGGGTTAAAAGGCATGGCAAAGTTTGTATAAGAAAAATATTTTTATTGCACATTTTTGCAGGAAACTTTGAATTAATGCTTTTTAGTACAAATAATGAAACACGTATTTCAGGGTTTTTCGAAATTCACCCCCATTGGGGTTAAATTTGTATGGGAAATTTAATTCTATTGAAATATTTTGCGTGACACTGAAATAATGCTCAGCAATACAAATTATGAGATACAAATCTAAACGTTTTTTGAAAATCAACCCCTATGAGGGTTAACGGGGGTGGCAGAATTTGCGTAGGAAAAATATTTAACAGTAATTTTTACCATAACTCCATAACGATGAACCACGTTTATCAGTTTATCATTAACGAAAAACACACAAAGAAATTATGATACACATAGTTGCAAAATTGGTTAAAAATCCCTACTTCCCTACTAATATTATAAATGCGAAAGTAACTCCGTCTGTCTGTTACGCTTTCACGCCTAAACCAGTGAACCGATTTTGATGAAATTTGGTACAGAGATAGAATAGACCCCGAGGAACAACATAGGCTACTTTTTGTTGGCAAAAAGTAGGGGAGAATGGGTAAAAAGAGGGGATTAATGTTCATATGGAAATTCGTAATTTTTAAAGCCGTAACAATGAAACTTTGTATTTAAACACTTTATGATAAACAAAAGAACATAGGCTACTTTTTATCGCAAAAAATGGGGGAGAATGACTAAAAAGAGATGTTCGCATGGAAAATCGTCATTTTTGAAGATATAACAGTGAAACTTTGTATTCAGACACTTTATTAGGAACGAAAGAACATAGTCTACTTTTTATAGCGAAAATTGGGGGAGAAAATTGGGCTAAAAAATTTTTTGTAAGGGCTCGGAACCAAAGTCTATACTATCTATACTAATATTAAAAAGCTTAAGAGTTTGTTAGTTTGTTTGCTCGAACTTTCAGTGTTAGAAAGTCCATTTATTGAAGAAGGCTATACATCATCACACTAAGATCAATGGGAGCGTAGCACCAATGATAAATGTTTTAAAATCGGGGGATTTTTTCTTATTGAGAGCGTGCGCTGCGTTAACGGTGAAAGTTTCGTAAAAATTATCTATGACAGAACTGTTCCCCTTTAAAAGTCCTAAAAAAAGTCCACGACAGCACATTTTTTTCTTTTTAGATTAGCTCACTAAAACCTTTTTATGCTAACCAAATTTGTTTCAAAATAATGCATTACTTACAAAGGTTATAATCTCACAAGTATTTAATTTAAAACAAAATTGCATTTCACATCACTCGATTTGAATGAATATCTTAAGACATATCACAGTTTTAATATAACACTATCAAATAGAATATAATCACTACGTTAACACTATAGTTTAAAAACCGCGCGTCACAGACGCTTGGTATGCGCGTGGTTGACTCCTTATGGGACGGTTGTGTGTGCACTACTTTCTAAATTTATTCTTTCCAGAACGTCATCGTATAATACTTTTTAGGTGATATTTATATAAAAATAGATTTAAGTTTGAAGAAAAAAAATTGAATTTTGGATTGAAAATTGGATTTTTCCAATTTTCTAATAAAAAAAAAAGTTGGTCGGGATTGGAATTGTGCCCGGTTGGCGATAGGCTTGCCACCTATCACATTGTGGGACTTAGTATCTTCGGCTAGTCGTGGGTGCCTTGGTTGTACCTCTGCCTACCTCTTCGGGGATATGGGCGTGAAGATACTTAAAAATATTAAATTGTAAATAACCTCTATGGTCTAGCGCTCCGGTCCTCGTGAAGTCAACTATTGGACTTGATTTCACGAAGTCCACGGTTCGTTTCTAAGGCTATTAAAAATGTGTTTCTAATTTTTTGTAATAAAAACGACGATGCTCGAGATGGGTGCCCGGTGGCGTTAGGTTTGTCACCTATCACATTGTGGGACTTTAGCTTCTTCGCCTAGTCGTGGGTGCTTTGTGCTTCTGCCTAAAATTTTGGAGATATGAATACGTAAAAGATTAAAAACAAATTTAATATTTTAAGATAATACAAGTTTAAATTAGTAGGAACCAATTCTTACAGGAAAATGCTCCTCAAATGATGGCCAACTGTCTACGTTATGAGCCAATTTGAGCCACTACTTTCTTTCCTTGTCATACCTTGTCATCTTCACACTGTATTTGTGGTCAAATGAGACGGAAACTCCTGATTCCGTGGTGGTCCCATTTGAATTTGATTTAGATGCGGTTAGTGAATATCCAGCTATATTTAATAAAACGGTATTTTTTGTGTACTTGGACGACTGGATAACGAAATTGGTGTCGGTTTTTGCAATTGCACGGCATTCTTAAATTATTAGAAGAAATCGACCCCCCCAAGCAATAACTCGGTATTGTGCTATTATGGGCTTTATGCTGTTAGCTTAAATTTGGCTTCTATAGTCTGGAATACATCTTAGTATTTTTTTTTTCAGATTTTTCCTAATTATGTGTATAAAAATATAAAGACATTTAATGAACTATGACTGCATTGTTTCTTTGACATA